>CAUYON010064100.1:0-34534 GCA_963573935.1 Arctocebus calabarensis
TCTTTATATAGTGATCAAGGAAATGCCATGAAGGATATCTGTAACAGTATGATCAAAATATTTCTGAATGTATATGAATCGTGCCCTGTAATTGCACCAATGTACATAATTATGATTCAATAAAATTATTAAAAAAAAAAAAGAATGTATCTCTTCCACAGGGTAGAATACGTACTCTGTCAGGAAACACCACAGAGCTCTGGGAATCTAGTTAAGCAGGACATAGCCCCAATCCTTCAGCAGTTCTCAGTAGTGCAAGAGCGACCATGAATATTCCTTGTGTGTATGCATTTGTGTGTGTACAGGTGAGGAGGAGGAGGATGAAACAAAGATGACCTCTGGGTCTGAACTGAGGAGATGAAAGTCCATTCCCGGGGGGCGGGGAGCAGATGCACCTCAGGGTGGCCCTAGAGACCCCGATCTCTCCTGGGCATCCTTGTCTCAGGACATCCTTTCCACCAACCAAGATAGAGAATGAAGAAAAGCAAGGTGAGGCTCCTGACCCTATTCAAGAAGCAAAAGCAGTTCATGTTTGCATATTGAAAAGCAATTCATGTATTGAATTTCCATGTAAAGTGTCTGGGAAGAAAAGATTCTAAAACCAACAAAAAAGTTATATAAAACCATGGCAATATGAGGCATGATTGTCAATGGGTACAGAGGTTCAATCTGAGATGATGAGAAAGGTCTGAAGATAGATGTGGTGATAGTCACACAACAGTATGAATATACTTAATGTCACTGACCTATACACTTGAAAATGGTCGAAATAGCCAATTCTGTGTTATGTATATAATACCACAATAAAAAAGAAAAACATGGCTATAAATTTCCTTCTAACTCTAAAGTTAATGTACATATGATATTTATAGGAAAAATTCAACTTACACCCTGTACTTCCCCATCAACACTTTCCATGTCATTGAAGTAAAAAAATTAATTTACTTAACAAATATTTAATGAGCAATTATTATGGCCCAGTCACTGCTCTAGACACTGAGGATACAGTAACAAACAGAATAGAAAAAAAAAATCTCTTTATAGAGCATTTATTTATACATTTATACATCTTCTTATATACGCAACATTTGTTAAATGTTTATCATTTGCCAAGTTTTCTGCTGAGCCCAAGAAATACAATGGTGAAAAAATACTGAAGGCGTCAGCTGACCAAAGACTTCCTTGCCATCAGGAGGCTTATATTCAAATGCAGGAGACAGACATTGAACATCATAAACACAGAAAAGGATCTAAAATACCAACTTTGCAAGTTGTTAAGGCAGAGGTGTGTGGTGATGGGAACTGGCTTAGTTAAGGTCAACCTTTCCTAAGGAAATAATGAAAGAGTTGAAATCTACAGGGCGGGGTAGGGACACTGGGGCTGGAGCAAAGCAGGGGTCCAAGGGAGAGTTTCAGTAGAGTAGGAGACATAGGCAGAGCCCCAACCATTCAGAACCCCATAGGTCTTCCCATCTTTATCTTAAAACAGGCCCATACCAATGTGGGGGGCAGTCAGGGGCAGATTGTTTTCACAGGTCCCTGACCACCACCCCCAACTGCTTTGAAATTGTTACGGGCAATGGGAAGCCATTCATGTATTTTAAGGAAGGCGAGAGTGGGAGAGAAATGATTTGGTCAGAAATAATACTAATTATATTACTCTAACAATTTAAAAACTACCAACTGAAAATGAGGGTGAGAATTGTATAGGTCCTTTACAGTTATAAAAAATAGGTGAAATATTTTGAAACTTTCAAATGAAAAATAGTATTTAATATTTCAAAGAATTATCATGATCAGATACAAAATAATGTTTTAAGCTCTTTGATGTTGATCAAACACAGTTTCTTAAGATTCTATTATACAATCTTCTAATGAAGCTGAATTTGATTAAAACTGAGTCACCTGAAGGTCTAAGACTGGAAAATTAAGATGCCCACACAGGATTAATACTGTTTATAGTGACATTTGAAAAGCAAAACAACAGGGAAACTATTTGGTCAAAGAAATAAATTAAGGGCGGTGCCTGTGGCTCAACAAGTAGGGCACTGGCCCCATATGCCGGAGGTGGCGGGTTCAAACCTCTCCTGGCCAAAAACTGCAACAACAACAATAAAAAAAATATATATATATAAAAATAAAGAAATTATATTAAACTTTATAAAATATGATTACTTTGGCATGTTTCCTTGACATATAGGTAACAAGGGGAAATTTAATTATTATACTGATGATTAATATTTAAAAACTTGAATAAAGAATTAAAAACACATATAACACTTCTTCCTTTAAAGTATGGTCATCAACGTAAAAACAGTTCAGACCTGCATAGTGTGTGCTCAGAAATGACATAAATGGTAATAAGAAAAACTAACTCCATCTTTGTTTGTATCAGGTTGCTCACTATTTTAATTTATGCACACTTAAACATTCAACAAGTAGGATGACAAACATTTCCATGCATTTCAAATTTGGGATAAAAACAGGAGTAGGAAACTTCACTCATCCACTTGTAGTGAGCTAATCTGACCTCTGAACAGCACAGATTATCTTTCAAGTTCAGAAAAGTTGGTCAGACTTGACCAATTTGTGTGATTCATCTTTTCACCAAATTGTCATTTATACAATTCAGAGCTGTCAGTTCATTTTTCTGCTTTAATTTTCTCAAGAACACAATGTACATAGCCAGAGGAATGTTCCCAAGTATGCTTTCCCTCTGCATTTTATTTTAACATGTCAAAGTCCTCTTGTGTTTTTTGGTCCCAGGAAGTAAGGCCTATTTGCAAAGAGGCCCTATTTACTACCATTACCTTTTGACATTAAGTTGCACAAAGATCTTGATTTTAAAGTTTAATCTGATTTGATTTAAGACTTAGTGATTTTATCGCCCTACCAATGTGGAGTTTGGTCTGAACAAATTTAACATAATTGTGTACAAAAACTTTTTAAAATTTCATATGATAAATTCTTCTTTAAAACAAACTTTAACTTTCCAATTAAATTGTTACCATCAACATTGTACCTCATATTTCAGCAGATGTTATAAACAATAAATCAGATGTAAAGACAGGCATAAAAACTGTCATAGTAAGTCAGATTCAGGAAAGGTAAAGGAAGGGAAGAAAAACTTTAAAAAATTAAAATCATAATTTGGCTGTGCATTTCTTATTGTTTTGTTGTTGTTTTTGGTAGTAAATCTCATTATAAAGATGAAATAAAAAGGTTTTGAAAAACTTTCAAGCATGCAGATAAATATTGGATTTTTTTTTTCCAAAGTTGGAAAGTTATTTTGGTTCACAATTCTCTTTAGATCCTTGGTTTTGCTGTCTCCTCTTGGTACAGACATGAACTTACAAGTAGTCCCCTCACTTTGACTTTTCCTCACAACTTCCCGAGTGTTTGACATGCTCACTGAACTGTATTTGAGGTCTTTTCATAATACACTCTGGAAAGAAAAAAGAATGAACCACGACAGAAATGACATAGAGTGAGTTACAAGTATAACTCTGCTATAGCTTCCGTGATTATTCTTCATTCACTACAAAACTGGTTGGTACCTGGGACTGTCTAAGGAGGATTTTGTCCCTGGCTCTTAGTTATACTGAGTTCTTGAACCAAATAGAAATTTCTGAATACAAAAACAAAAAACAAAGAACTTCTAACAGGATTTAAATTAGGGCTTGGGAGGATCCCAAATCATACCTAAGCCTGCCATTACAGATTTCTCCACAGTAGTGTCTGAACGGAGTGGCCTAATCCAGATCAGTATCAAAAGGACTTTGGAAGCCTCAGACCACTTAGTTCTCTAAGTCCGTTTCCCAATTTAAGATTATGAAACGCTGGTCTTAAAGAAATCTGAAATACTCTTAGTTCCAGGTTCATACTATGATTAAGTCCAAATATGAAGCTGCCCATTTAAAGAGGTCATCTTTAATGTAACATGACCTTAACTAAACCATTAATTAATAAATAAAGCAATCACATTATGAACTTAATAGTTTAACCAGGTAACATTAGGCAAATTATTTCCTTTCTGTGTACAAAATGGGGTTAATAATCCTGACCTATCTCTTAAGGTCTCTGGGGACAATTTGTTTAGGATCGCCTAAGTGCTGTATAAATGTTACTGGTGTTACGAGAGCTTGGCTTTATTGTCATCAGAAGGCCTATCATAATAAGGGATTCAAAGGTCTAGTCAGAGGTGAATTAACAAAGTGAGGTCTATGCTAATACAAGTGCCCTCTGACCCCAGATTGCTGAGCTTGAAAAATTGGACAGATCAGAATGTAAATGAAGTTTGTATTTTTAAGAGACACAAAGTTTTTGTTAATGCATTTGCTTTTCACTTTTTTTTTGCTTTGAAAATCATTACTTTGGCAGCAAAACAACCAATTTCCATTTCCATGTACTTTTTTTTGCATTATTCTCACAGCAATTCCCAGCATCGTTGCATTTAAGCGTGACATTGAAGGCATCCATCCAGGGCCTTTCCTTCTAAATCAACTGTCTAGCACACCCAGGAAACATGCCTGTCGGTAGACATCAATCGGCTTCACTTTAACAATTTTTAAAACTATTTTCCTCAGACTTTCTCTGCTCTTACAGGAAGTAAGTTTTCTTTTCCACTTAAATTTCCACAATTCATTCATGTATTGGCAAATAGTTTTTGTGTACCTGTTATATACCAGGCACTGTCCCAGTTGCTGGAGATAGCAGTAAATATATAAGCAGAAACCCCTATTCTTACATAGCTTATATTCTAGTAGGTGAAGATAAATAGTAGCTAAAAATAAATATAGTATTTTAGGATGAAAAAATAAAGAATGGTGAGAGGACAGGCATGCAAAGATGGGAAGGAGCTTCGATTTTAAATACCAAGGTCAGGGGAAAACCTCCTTACGAGGTAGGCTTTGAGTGGATATCTGAGGGCCATGAGTGTGACCCCCACTGGCGAAGGGCTTTGTGGGCAAGGCAAGGGTTCCTGGCAAGTGCACAGGCCCTGGGATAGGGGTTTGTTTGACTCTTTGAGAACAGCAAGGAGGCCAAGTGGCTGAGGGGAGCAAGCAAGGGGGAAAGGCAGGGAAGCCCCAGGTGGGTCAGGGTGCCAGGCCATCCAGGGCAAGGCCCCTGGCTTACACTCTGAGCAAAATGCCAAGCCCTTGAGGGATTTTGAGCAGAGAAGTGACACAATCTGACTTCAGTCAGTACTGAAGGGGAGCGAAGTTGACACAGGAAGATCTCATCAAAGCTATCACAATCGCCCGGAGAGGATGTCAGTGCCTTGATCCAGAGGGTGGCACATGGGTAGAGTTTCACAGCTTTCAATTATTGAACACTTATTTCTCCAATGTCTAACTGTGGTTTCTTATTTGAATTACTTTAATCCCTAAGGGAATACTTTTTCTTCAAAGTCTTCCCTTCACATTCCCTTGCTCTTACTAATGCTTCTTCTCACATGATTTTAGAAAGAATCCAACATGCCAAATTTGGATGTAGTTAAACCAACAAGGAAACTGTTCTCCAAAGCTGCAAATGACTAGCCAGGGTTCTACTGAAGTTCTCAGCACAGGTGCCCCCCTCTTCAAGAGGCCTCCTGCATCATACAGGTGAGAGGAAAGTGAAGTCCTCTCTGCCTCTCTCCATAATGGGGGGGGGGGGTTGTGAGAGGAGAGAGGGAACTGGGTGTGGAAATCTGAGTCGGCCAACGGCTTCCATTTTCAACAATGTCACTTGCATTCTGAATTCAGTGCAAGTGTCTAGTCCACAAAAATAAATTTGCTTTTCTGAAGCAAATTATGAGCCTGTTGTCATATACTTGTATGTCCATATTAACCAAAAAAAATGCTCACTGGCTTTTAATTCCTGTTTGTATAAAATTTAGTACTGTACTTTGAAAACATTTTTTTTGGCTTTAGCTAAAGCCAGTATAGTCAGACACTAGGTTTCAAGCAAACTTAAGCCCTGAGGCTCTGATTACCAAGAAACAACAACAGACATTCCTTCACCAAACAGAAAGGAGATTCTGCATTCAAGGGCAGCTCTGCACTGCCCAGGGAGTGGTTGGCAAGGGCTACTCTTCCTACCAAAGGGAAGAGTCTGGAAATGACCCTTGTGCAAAAAGGAGGAAAGTACATCCATCTTTTCAACTAACCTAGAAAAAATATTCTTGGCAACTTCAGAACCAAAACGGAGAAGGAGGAATGTTTAATAGGAGAGTCCTTAGATTACCATAGCATCTTCCCTAGGTAGGGCAGAGCACACTCACTCTTGATCTGGGTCTCATTTTTTGCAGAATAATTAAGAATGAGAACTTGGGTATTCTATGAGTGAAGTGGTGTATGATTATTAATGGATTATTATTTGAAATAAGCTTTCTTTTCTTCATTTGGCTGACTTACTAGGAACAAACTATCTATTGACATTTAGAAAAGAGAAAGACTTTTCCTGGGATCTCAGGGTTCTCAACTGCTGCTCCCAGTCTCTGCATTGCTTTGTCACCTCTGTGAGGTCTGCTCTTGCGACCTTGTCCAAAAGGGCAACCTACATACAACTCCCTATCTCCTTTCTCGTCTTTATTTTTCTTCTTAATCCTTATTACCATCTAGCATATTACCTATTTGATTGATTTATCGTATGTGTTGTCTTGTGTACCAGAATGTAGGAATCATGGCAGGGTTTTTGACTGTTTTATTCATGCTCTATCCCCAGTGCCTAGAACAATGCCTAACACAGAACATTATAAATAATCATTCAGCAACTAACTTAATTCCACAAAGGGATCAGATATTGGTTTTAACTAGAAGTGCTATATTTAAAAGATGAATTTTGCTTGGTAAATGCATGGGAAGTAGTTCAGGAAGGATATACAAAAGACTGATATCAGCGTTTATCTTGGGGAGAAAAGGAGTTGGGGGGAAATATTTACCTATAACTTTATAGTCTTGTGTACTATTCAACATTTAAAATCATTAGACTGTTTTTAATCATTGCTCAGAGATGTCTGAGTATTGTGAATTATGGGCTCTTTGTCATTCTTTTTATAATCTGCAACAGTAAAAAAACCCTAATAAATGTTAATTTAAAAGTAATCACATATGTTTATAAAAATCTGCACATACACATATATTCAGTGAGACACAGATACATCTAATTTTTGAGTGTTAAAAAAATTACATATAACAGGATTAAGAGAACTGGCTTGGGTGGTTTAATGATACCAAAGACAACTGTAGCAAATGAGGACTTTCCACCAATCAAGACATTCTGAATGCTGCAGAAGAAGCCAGGTAAGAGAATATTCTTATAGCCTCATTCATAGAATCACGTGGTAGCAAGTATTTTAACTGTGACCAGGGTCTAAAAAGCATTTCAGTTTCCATTTGAATTTTAGGGTAAGACTAAGCATTACACAATATAGTAGAGGTTTCTTCAGAAAAATGGGAAGAAACCATAAAAATCAGAGAACAGTCAGGGAACTCCAAGAAAAATGAATTGACAAAATAGTAGAATCAAACTATAAGAATATAGTTGTTTAGTAGGGTAAGAAAATTAAGAACAAAAAAGAAGGAAGACATGGCAAGTGACTGTTAACTCAATAGCAGAAATTAAATATTATTCTCTAACTCAATAGCAGAAATTAAATATTATTCTCTATATAACTCAAGTAAACATAAGATCATAAATATTATTTGATCATTTATTCTCTGGGAATGAAACTATCACGTGGAAAAGCATCCTAGATTCCTATTCATAATCAACAGGGTCTTGTGGTCATAAGGTGCAAGAAATTTCCCCAAAGAAACCCAGGACAAGGGGAAGAAGCACTGAGGGGCTTATTTTGAAGAAAGGAAAGAGGCAGCACGAGGCCCATACATCAGGTTGCCCAGATTGCACACTTCCCTTAACAACACTCAGTTATTTTGGGGTATCTTTGCTCCCTTCTCTCTCACTCTCTTGATTATTCCACTTTCCGACCAGTCTTTGATTTTATTTTTAATCTACCTAACACCAGCTGTTGCCAGAGCCTTCTTATTAAAAGGCTTAGTCCAAACAGTCTGATCATTAAAGCAAACATCCAGTACATGGAGCCAAGACAGCATTCGGAAAGGACGCTGGTCCTGATGCTGGGCTGGGAGTTCAGCTCTGCGTGGTCCTGGCTGCACAGCTTGGGGCACACTCCTCAGTCTCTCTAAAGCTCCCCTAAAATGTGGCTAAGAAGATCTGCTCTCACTGCAGAGGATGGTTGAGAGGATCAAACTAGACGGGGCAAACTGTAAAGCATGACACACAGTCAGAAGTTATTTTTCTGGTGACTTTCATGTTATTTTGTTACTGTCCATGGAAAAGCTGAACAAAAATGGAAAAACTGCCCCAGGAAAATACCACATAGTCTTTTAATACACTTGTTTCATGCCCCAGCTGTTAAGAAAAGTCAGACAGTGAATATTTTCAGGTCTGTTTCTAAAGATGCAAAAATTTGGTTTCAAGATATTAGCTTGGTTGCATTACATATAATCATACTATGTTTCATTGCAGAAGGTTCAAAAAACTGAGAGCCATTCAATATTGTCTTACATATAGTCTGAACATGTTTCATGAGCTAAAGCAAATAAATCCAATTACAATGTTAAAAAAAAAAAGTGCACCTAATCCAGCTTTTCTCATCCTCTTCACAATTGAACTCCCTGGAATATAATACAGGAAACTTAAGGGAAACTTTCAAGTTACTGCAGAGAAAATGAGAACAAAATCTCTTTCAAATCAAAAAAGGCCCACAAATAAAGTTTAGGCAACACTTTGCGCACAAAAAGTATTATAATATCCTTAAAAACATTGGGAATGCAAAAGTTAAAGGAGAAAATGGCCTCAAAGTAATATAAAAATGGTCCATGAGACTTTTTAGAATAAGAAAATACATTAAAATGACACATTAACACAACCTGATAGCAAACAGAAACCTACCAGCACTTAATCTTTCTTTTAAATGTGTTCACATTTTTGCTCCTGAAAGTATTCAAATCAAATCCAACTGTCATTGCTTGCCAAAGCCAATTTGAAGTGTTGAACATGCTATGTGAAAAATACTGATTTTTGTAACAAACTCCACCTTCCAGAATGGCACACTCAATCAAATCAAATCAATGAACAGAGAACATACAGCTTTAGACAAGCCGTTATGGGTAGGACACAACTCTAATTTTGGCTTTGGTTTTAAACAAATCATTAAAATGATACCTGAGAGGAGGAACAAAAATCAATTGGTCCCAATAACCAGGACCATCAAACATCACTTTCCTTCCAACATAAACAAGCACAGATATTACCTTACAAATGAAGTTGTCTTACTGCTTTCCATTTCCTTCCTGTAGCAAAAGGAAAATCTTAAACAAAGTGCCCATCCTAGCACATTTCTGCAGATAAAAGCTCTGGCAATTGAAGCCTGCTGTGTCCAGCCCATGTGCAGTAAAATGTTAAAGTCCTTCTCTTAACAACCAATCCAAAGCTGCTCAGACCTCCCAGGCCTCCCAGGGCGATCAGCCTGGCTTTGTGGCAGTACAATGGGGGTTAACCATTTCTTCCATTTAGAAGCAAGAAAAATCTGTTTAGCTGCACAAAATTATTTAACAAAACACACAGTGGGTTATGATAATAATACTGTTTTAAGAAAGTAACTGCCATATTTTCACCTATGAGGGGGAACATGTAAGGGTGTTAACATAGTTTCTTCTTTCTTTTTAAATCTAGTAGTAATTGGAAATAACATTTTAGAACGCCTATCTGGTTGTTTAAATATTCTTTCTTTCCAGGACACAATAACTGCTAGAGACTGGCTTTTTATTTCAGCCTCAGAACTTACATCACATACATGTGTAATCTGTGATCCATATGGCTCACATCAGTCATTCTGAATTTCTCTATTTGCTTCAATTAATTTAATGTAAGACCTACATAAAAATAAATATTATAATTCTTAGTTTGTTTTCAATTTCACCTTTCTTTTGAGCTTCTCTGCTACCCATTGTCATTAGTATTTACCTATTATTATTCTTGTAATTTAGATATTATTGATCCATAAGCACACAAATAAAAATAATGTGAGCCATTATTTTCACCAGTGTGCTAAATGCATTAGTATTTTGTTTCATGTTAAGAACACCTAAGGAAAGTAATGGAAAGAGTTCTAAAATGTATTATGTCCAGGGAGACCTTGTTGTTGGAGTTGCCACAAGTCCTTAAGCCACCTGTTTTTGCTTGAACGTCTATTAATTACTTTTCAAGCTTTAAGGTTCTCCTGAGAAACTTCAAGAGAAGCAGATTTGTAAGTCACTCACCAGCTATGATTCAAGTTGAGAAAGTACCCATTTGCTATATTTTCAATTACAGTTATTCACTTCCTATGAACAAACCTGAAAATCTATTCTGTATTTATTACCGTGACTATTGTGTGAACAATGGTTGGATATATTTCTCCAAAGCTCTTTTCAGTATTTCTTAAAGACCTGCTTGGAATGATGCCTTTCTTCACAAAAGCACAATTATGTATCCCCCTGTAACATAATCTCCTCCAAAGTGTTACTGTCAGAGAGATCCAGGATGACCAGAGCCTCATGACCTCAGAAACCCAACTAAGTAGAGACGTCAGAGAATCCTGACTGGGTCCTATCTCTGCACACCTGTTTCTCCGCATTAGATGTCCCAATTAGCTTTAAATTATGCTAATAGAAACCTAGAAATTATGCTAATAGTAGAGGGGGAAAACCTTTCTACTTATTTCTCCTTAGTTGTAGATCCACCGCCACGTACACGTGTGATTAGTGCCGTCAGCTGATAGCAAACAGGGACTGCTCAGCTGCCTGACCACTGCTAGAAGCACACCCCACTGACAGCAGAAGCCAGGCCCCAGAGAATGATTTATAGGTTTTCCCCTTTTGGCATTTTTCGATTATTTCTTTAAAATGAATTTATAAATTTAAATAAACATTTCTACTGGAAAGAAGAATTTGCCCATGTTTTCTCTATTAATATGTTAACATAACCTTTTCTTTTCCGACTTAGCTATTCCTACAGGTACAAAAAAGGCTCACACACCAATGGGAAAGAAGGCTGTATTCTCGAGAACAGTATGCAAATATGCTTTGAACTGTGATTGTGCTCCCTGAACAGTAAGGGCTAAAGGGAGGAAAGACGAGTCCGATTATGCAGCTTGACTGACCGAGCCTAATCAGAATTATTTCAGCACACTGCTTCGCTACAGCCACAGACCCATTATACACTAAACGCTTCTGCGGGCCCATTCCTCTTTCCGGCTCCCACTGCGCCTGTTACTTTGCACAGTGGTTACTCAGTGGGCTACTCGAAACATTTCTTGGTAAACAGAGGTACTGGATTTCTCAGGATCCTCAAAATCCACCTGCAAATCTCTCATTTTATTGCAGGAATGGCTATTGCACCACTGAAACAGGACCACTGGGACTGCTATGCAGAAGGGAGTCCTTTGAACTCATTCTCGATCTTGCCATATGTTTTTATTAAGAGAAGTTGAAGTTATGACAGCTACTCCTACTGCAAAAGCAGCTCTGCCTTCAATAATGTAGTTTTGGAGATCTTATTTTGATTCATTTGGTTTTTAACTCTTATCATCCTGCTTAACACACTCTGAAACAGGTAGTTCCATGTGGGGGACCAGGTGGCACCAAAATGTACACACTGCTTTCTGTTTCCCATATTCAATCTCTCAAATTATGCAAATCTGGGTCTGTATGGGATTTCCTACATGATAAGACATGGTGCCCCTTATAATTTAAATATATAAAAATAATAAATGTGTTTTATTTCTACAGATATAGTTCTTCATTTAAACCTAAGCCTATAAATCTAAGTTTTCATAAAAATAAATCGAAAGTTTTCAGGTTTTAATAAAGTATTTTCTATACCCAGTTTATAGTTTTAAATATCATAATGCATGTGTTGAATATGCACCCTTTGTGCCTCAGTTTCCTTATCTGTAAAATGAGGATGATATAGTACCATCTTCAGAAAGCTGTTACGATAATTAAATGAGTTAATATTCCTGCATCACTTAGGAATGTGTGTAACACCCAGTAGATGCTATGAGTTTCTCTTAAATGAATAAAAACAAATCAGACACCATCTATGCAGGAAAAGATGAGCAAATGATTCTTGCAGGCATTCTTCTCAGAATGAAAGAGTTCCTGAACTATAAGTTAACTTCAAGATCTTTATTTTTGTAATTAAGTAGCCAGGCTTTATATTTACCCAAGTTCACTGTCAGTTTGTTGTTGCTGTTGTTGTTATAGGTTCTCCTCGTTTAAAAATAATGAATGCTTTTCTTTCCGGTTTCTTTCCAGAAAGAAAAAAAGATGTCAGCTAACTACTTGAACGAATATGAGATAAAGTTTTGCTAAAGTATCCCACAATACTGGAGAAAATGAATTAACCAAGAGTTTCTCTCCTCCATCCTGAGATCTTGTGCGATATACTCCAAAGCTCACAAGCATCAAAGGGCGTGATTCCCAAAGCTGCAGATCTGCAAAGGGGAGACAAGTTAAGGGCCATGTCATCTGCTGAAAGTGCCACAGGAGTCATCTGTTTCTGTAAATACTGTACAGAGACCCAGGAACCCTAGAGATAATTGGATGGAACAGCAGACTGGCATCCTATTGCTTTTTCCTAATTTACTGATAGGCAAAATGCCAAAATTCTAGAAAGACTTTGGAAAGCCAAGTTAAAGAGAGAGATTGAAAAGAAGCATTTTTGAGATGAACTGGCATGGTTTTTAAATATTTCAAGAGAATAGAGTTTCTACATGATAGGGCATGGTGCCCCTTTTAATTTAAATATATATGATTGAGATTGAGTTTCTTTCAGAATCTGGGCACTATCAAAACAAGACTGAAATGTGCTTTTTTGTGAAGGCTCAAAGACATTAATGTGTCTCACAGTCATTAATTCTGTTTGCTCTTTCTCATCTCTACAATCTCCATATCTCCCTGTCCCTCCTGCCTCATCTTTCTCTGAGTATATATAGATTTTCAAACCACCGCCTTTAAAAAAGAACTCTGGTATCATTACAATTAAGAATGTTTCTTTAATAAAACTATCTCTGCAAATGAAAGTAGTCAAAAACACGGGATATCTGTAACAAGAATACTGAAGTGAACCAGAATTTCTTGTATGGTTTATTTGCAATACTTTATTTTATTTTATTAAATCAAAGCTGCGTACGTTAGTGCAATCAAGGGGTATAATGTGCTGGTTTCATATACAATCTGAAATGTTTTCATTAAACTAACATAGCCTTCATGGCATTTTCTCAGTTATTGTATGAAGGCATTTGTATTCTGCGTTTAGTAAGTTTCACCTGTACCCTTCTAAGATGCAGATAGAGTGGTTTTCTAATGTCTACTCATATGTGTGTCAAGACAGTGTAGGTACAGGCTGTATCAATACAACATGCATTTAATTTAAAACATATATCTAACTGCATAGCATTTAAAGTCTTAATGAGAATGATCTTTACATAAACATTTATCAGGCAATAAAGTAATAACAATAATGTAATCGTAACTGAAATTTGGAAGAGTATAGCAACCAGAGATAGAAATAAGAAGGGAAAAAAGGAGATTGAAAGGAATATAAACTATATTAGGAATCAAACTATATAAAATTAAAATAGTAATTACTATTTTAATTTTATATAGTTTATATATTTTAATTTTATATAGTTTTATATAATTTATATACAGACTATATAAATTTACTATTTTGTAGGATTGAAAAAGGTCACATGTTAGTAATTTCATGTGGTTCAGCCTAACTACTTCCTTAGGACTGCCCAGCTTCAGTAACACCTAAATCATTTCTCAGAAATACAGCCAGAGTTCCCAGAGCAAATAATTTCCATTTCTAACACTGGTAGCAAAACAAGATTAATTAACCATTTTCTGGGAAGTTTCTGTTGCTATAGCAATAACTTGCCAAACAACTACACACTGCTGAAGTGCATTCAAGAGTTAAGGTAATTGTTCCTATTTCTTCCTCTGGAATCATTCTCCCCTGAAAGAATAGACTCCACATAGGTTCATTTTTTAAAGAAATGACTTCACTTCTGACACCTAAAACTACCTAAATAATGCAGAAGCAACGTGAATTGCTTCTGCATTAAAATAGAAAGATGTTTGATTTTAATTTTAAAATAAAAATTTAAAATCAAATTTAATTTTAAAATCAAACATCTTTCAATCAAATTAATTAATTAATTAGTTTTTGAGACAGTGTTTCACTCTGTTGCCCTGGGTAGAGTGCCATGGTGTCACAGCTCATAGCAACCTCAAAATCTTGGGCTTGAGCAATCTTCTTGCCTAGGCTTCCCAAGAAGCTGGGACTATAGGCGTGCACCACCACATTTAGCTACGTTCGATAATTCCTTTTTAACAAAACTCACCAAAGTCATGGTAGCTGGAAGAGATCTTTTTAATCATATATTTTCTAATCTGTAAAGTCTATCATCTCTTTCTAGAAAAATTCTTAACAAATTGTCTCTTGTCAATACAATGACATTTGTGGGACGTGTTAAAAACCAGGCACTAAAGAGTTTTGTTAATTAGTCCAAACATTTGGTAAGCTGTACCTGACCTTGGAAATCTGTTGAAAGATTTGGGACATAACCCCCCAAAATTCAGAAATCCCTAAAAACCTATTGTTAATAAAATAGGAAGTTCAAGACCCAAAGTTAAGAGTTCCTAAAAGATGAATGCAATTCTCCCAACCACTTTCACCCCTTCTGCTACGACTCACCCTATTCATTATTTGCCTTTCTTTTCCATAGATAATACTATAGGAAATTACAAAATTCTTCATAATCCTTATAATGCTTGCCTAAATATGTGTGTATATATGTAATTTCAACAATCTTACAATCTTGAGATTTTTAAATTTTTGAAGTTAACAATTTTGAAGTCAAAACATTATGTTATTCTAACATTACAATATTCAGAATTGTAATGTCAAGTGAACATGCAATATTCCACTGCATACTGCATGCTGTGCCTCAGTTTTTATCATCAGACACCAAGAATTTTTGAACATTTTTCTTTAAAAATAAAGCGTAAACATGTTTACACTTAAACATGTTTATAGATGTGTCATCCACATTATTTTTTAAACAACTTTTGTTGTTTCCACCAGTACAAGCAGAAATGTATGTGGTTTATGGGTTTCAGTACTAGAAATTATCTTAAAATAGTTTGGACAGTTCAACAGATGTGAGATATGTTTAATCCTCCCAAACACCAAACAAATTACTCACATTCACAAAGATTTCCATTGCACATAAAGTATTTGGTCTGTTATTCAATTTATAATCCAGCCTTTGCCTATGACTCCAAACTGATTTTCCGTAAGTCTTCAACTGTTCCAACTGAACAGGTCTATGATCTCCAAACCTGCCAGGCCTGTGCCACTTCTATTTACTCTGTTTCCAGACAGCACTTTTGGAATTTGCTCTTCACCCCTCTCCTTCTGTTTAAATTTCACTCTTCCTTTAGCACCAAGATCAAGACCATTTGCCCCCATGACAATTTAGCTGAGGGACACAGCCAGCAGGGACCTGCCCCTCTGCCCTTAGACCCTATTGTATAGCACTTATTATCTCATGGTTACTACCTTGTTTTATAATTTCTCTTTTAAAAAATGTAATTCTCTCTTCTTTCCAACTCAGAATAGCATAAACTATTTCTGTAGCTCTAAGACCGAGCCCTGAGCTTTGCACACAGTAGGTACCTATTAACTGTTGGCCTAACAGTGAGTATCTAATAGGATACTCAGCTATATTTTCTGCTTATAATTCTGCATATGAACTTGCATGTGATTTTCAGAAAACATGTTCACTAAAGTCAGATAGAACTATCTTCCCCTCCTCCTGGACAGGTAGGTGTAAATAATTAGTTGGTGGCTATCTGCCCTTCTCCCCATGTTGTCACTCATTCTTCTCCTCCTGCCTTCTGTTTAATAGTCTTTCGTTCATTCCATCATCTCCACCAATTCAACTGGCATTCGTTTTTCATTTCCCGAGAACTTTCTTTTTCCTCAGTTACTCTATCATGTGCCACTTCCTTTTCAGCTCATTTCTTCAATATGTTCATAAAGAGACATGGTGGTTAAGAGTCCCGGGTTCATATTTCATTTCTGCCCCTTTACTAGTTTGTAACCACAGACCTTTTGCCTCTTCAAAATGCCTACTATTTATCATACAAATCCTTTCTCTTATTTTCCCTTTCCTTATTACTAACTGGAAAAAAATATAATTAATTAGTAAAGAAAAGTAATGCTATAAAATGATTAACAGAATAAAACAAAACTGGTTGGCTTCCTATGTCTCCTTTATCTAGGTCTCTCCATTAGCTTTTTTCTTTCCAAGTTTACTGCAATTGCATACCTTCTATTTCATACGTAGTCATGCACCACATTAGATGTTTCAGTCATTGATGCACTGCATATGTGACACTGGTCCCATGGGATTATAATACTGTATTTTTACTGTACCTTTTCCATGTTTAAGTGTGTTTAGATATGCAGACATTGCCATTGTGTTACAATTGCCTACGATGTTCAGGACAGTAACATGCTGTGCAGATTTGTAGCTAGGAGCAATAGGTTACACCAGATAGCCTCCACGTGTGGTCTATGTGCCAAATGCACTCTGTGATGTTTGCACAATGACAAAAATCACCCAATGACGCATTTCTCAGAAAGTATCCTTGTCATAAGAGACCCATGACTGCATATGTGTAAACATACACACCCACACGTTTTTTTTTTATGTCCGAAAAGCTTACACGATCCCTTCATTTCTTTTATTCAGAACCATATCTCTCAAATAGAATGTATTTTTTGGGTCTGCATTTCTAAAGACCACTACTGTCAAAGTCACCCTTTTTTTTTTAGTTTCTGGCTGAGGCTGGGTTTGAAACCACCACCTCTGGCATATGGGGCCGGCGCCCTATCCCTTTGAGCCACAGGAGCCGCCCACCCTTTTTTTTTTTTTTTTTTTGAGACAGAGTCTCACTTTGTTGCCTTCAGTAGAGTGCATTATAGTTCACAGCAACCTCAAACTCTTGGGCTCAAGCGATTCTCTGGCCTCAGATTCCCAAGTAACTAGGACTACATGTGCCCACCATAACACCTGGCTATTTTTAGAGATGGGGGTCTTGCTCTGGCTCAGGCTGATCTCAAAACTGTGAGCTCAGGCAATCCACCTGCCTTGGCCTCCCAAGTGCTGGGATTATAGGCATGAGACACTGCACCTGGCCTATAAAGCCACCCATTTTTTAAAGCAATAAAATATACATAGAAGAAATAGGAAAATGAAGAA
The DNA here is from genome assembly GCA_963573935.1 of Arctocebus calabarensis. NCBI lineage: Eukaryota > Metazoa > Chordata > Mammalia > Primates > Lorisidae > Arctocebus > Arctocebus calabarensis. The sequence goes on from CAUYON010064100.1 coordinate 17,393, forward strand.
GTATTCACTACCTCTGGGAAAGAATAAGGGAGGTCTTTCTAGATGGGAAGAATAGAATGAGCACAGGTGAGGGGGCCAGAGTCTGCTGTGGGGACTGTGATATATTTCCAATTACTACTGACATTTTATAGAAGAGGACACAGAGAATCAGAGAAGTTAAGTAACTTGCCTAAAGTCACACAGCAAGAAAATTGTGGAGCGTAATTTGTTAATGAATATACCTTAGTGTTAGTGTGGGTGGGCACTCTTTCAAACCACAGATTCATCAAATCGAAACTTCATGTTGACCATGCCATGCAAATCACAACCACAGGCTTTTTAAAGGGACAACTGCTTCTGGTATTGATGCCTTTTCCTTCACAGAATGAATAGGAGAGTCCATACATTTTCCCTCATAACATTAAAAAAAAAAAGAAGATAAGAGAGTGGAAACTTCCCTTCCAATTCCTCACCTCGCTGGTTCACCAGTCTCCTTTTTTGTTGAGTTTTCACTACAAAGATGAGGGGCTAGCTGGCTGGCTGCCAAGCAAGGGAGAGTAATTTTGACGATCCTTGAGAGATCTCAGATTCAACTATTTTGATCTCTCTCCCATCCTTTAGATACAGAAAGTGCCTACCTGCTAATCCCACACAGAAATCTCTAAAGATATGGCGACTTCTTTTGTCTCCTTTGAAGTAATTCCAGGGTAGCGGAGTGAAAAATGCTTTTTGGTGGCTTTCAGATTTATTTTTTTATCCATCTGAAATCTTATTGTTGCTGTAAACTAACTGCACCGTGCCCTCTCACGCCTCAAATTACCTTCCTGGGAGCAACCATGGCTCACACGCAGGACATATGCATGACTCAACATCTCTCTATTAACTGTCCACTGTTTCCCTTTGTTCCTCAGTTCGTTTTCCCCCCTCTTTCTATTTTCCACAAGTAGCAGAAGGTGCTACCATCAACAGGGATTAATATCAAGAATGAAAGCATATTTTCGTTTACCTCTTTTTAAATCAAGACACTGATTCTGAAAGTGCCTCTCTCCCATCTGTTTGATTTGAAATGACCTTACACACAAATGCAACCTCACAGACCTGTCTTATTCTGGTCTACATAAATTGTTAGTGGTCCATGACCTCTGCTTCATTCAAACCATCTCTCTCTAGTTCAAGGTTTTGCTGACCTTATTTTCTATAGTTAATTACTCATATTTAAAAGGTTGTCTAAGACCATCCAACTCATTTACATAACTGAGGCAGGCAAACCCATGACAGGACCTTAAGCTTCTTCCACCGGCCAAGTGCCCCTTCCCGGCTGTCTAATCCAATTTGATGCTTTTTGTGATAGAGCTTCTGTTATTTGGAGTGTTTGCATCCATTTGTATGCACCCAGAAGAATGGATGCAGTGTTTACAAAAATAATATAACAGAAAGCGCAGGAGTCTTCTAAACAGATGCAAACCAGAAAGAATGGCTGATTAAAATTATCTGTAGGAATTAACAGCTAAAACTGTTTGCCTTTCAAGCAATATAATATAAGCTTTTTAAAAAATGTTACAAAATATATTATAATTTTTTTTAAATCTTGGCTACTGATTGAAAATATATTAAATGTTATGACTTTCCTGATTTGCCATCCCCACCCTCAGTATCTTGTTAGCCCATCCTATTTTCCAGATTCTTCTAGGGTTCATTAGAAACTTTAAAATGCTTTAAAGAATTTTTCATAAGGAAACTTAACCTAATTCCACTCAATGTAAATTTTGGCATCATTCTGATACATCTTAAAACTTTTCAGGTACATTGTAAAATTCAAGTAAAGAATATTTTTCTGCTGAAAAGTTCCCTGGATAAAAAAATTGAATGCAAAAATCATTTGTAGCTAAAACATGACACATTGAGGCCTCTTAAATAACTGCAAATAAATGATTACAAGTAAATTACCATAGTCAAATAGACTCCTTTCTAAATTGAGAGATAATTTTAGTTAAAATAATTATATAAGATAGAAAATTGTTTTTTTTTTTTTTTTTTTGCAGTCTTTGGCCAGGACTGGGTTTGAACCTGCCACCTCTGGCATATGGGGCCAGCACCCTACTCCTTTGAGCCACAGGCGCCTACCTAAGATAGAAAATTCTTAAGAGGAGATTTTTCAGTAGATTATTAATAAAAAGACATAATAATAAAAATAAATATTTTGCATTATAATAGAAAACTGGTTAACATATCTGATAGTTCTATAACTCACTTCATTGCTGCTATGAAAAGTCCCCAGCATATATTATTCTCCTAAAGTAGCAGAGGTTCAGGCCAATTAGCAATAAAACTCAAGCAAAGACTCCTTAGTACCACTGATATTTTGCCCCATTAAATACCAATCTCCTAAACAGTACTTATTGAATGACTATTGTGTGAAATGTACCATTTTAGAGCCTATTGGGTACACACAGTAAAAGGAACCACAGAAATTACTTAGCTTATACTTCTCATTCTATAGTGGAGAAAAATCAAAGTACACAGGAAATTGTGCAGTATGGGCAATAAGGTCTTAACAATATTTCTAACCAAAAATGCATTTTAGAAATTAGGGCTTCATTATTGTCCTTAACTATGAGAAGCCATAGATAAGGAAAGGGAAAAGCCAAGAAGAAAAGTCTGCTTCTGACTCTAGCCAGAGAATAGAATTAGACTTAATCCATAAATGTTTTAGTGGAGCAAATGAGCAGGACTCATGAACAGAAACAGAGAAATGGGGGGCCCTGATAGAGTTCATATTTTATATTAAAATTGAATGAAGAGGTGAATTCAAATAGGAAAACTTATTTTACTGTGTGTATTATGTATGCACATAACAGTGATCTGGAATGAGAATATAAAGCTTGGATTCCAGGTTCATCTATGAACTTTAGTGAGCTGTAAAATGCTGGCAAATTACTCAACCCAGAAAGTTCCCTCCATTATTCAATGAAATGTTTGCTTAGGTAGTTACAAAGATTAAATTGAGCATAAAATTCCTAAAATCCCACAGGAAGAGTTTTTTCTCAACATAAGGAAAATCTAAGTATTAAAATTGTTCAAAAATGACTTAGGTATATGTTTGAGTTTTTATAAGAGAAACTTATGCCTTGGGATTACTATTCTCAAAATCTTCTTAAACACTGACCCACTAGGTCCATGCTATGAACTAACTCCCCCAGTTCATATATTGAAATTCTAATCCCCAGGTGGTGCCTGTGGCTCAGTGGGTAGGGTGCTGGCCCCATATATGGAGGGTGGTGGGCTCGAATCTGGCCCCGGCCAAACTGCAACCAAAAAATAGCCTGGCTGGGTGTTCTGGTGGGCACCTGTAGTCCCAGCTACTTGGAAGGCTAAGGTAAGAGAATTACCTAAGCCCAGGAGTTGGAGGTTGCTGTGAGCTGTGACTCTGTCTCACTTTATCGCCCTCAGTAGAGTGCTGTGGCGTCACAGCTTACAGCAACCTATAAGGCTTCTTAAAGTTCTTACTTGTTTAAGAACCCAAGTTTCTGCTATTTTAGCCACCCAGGCATTTTGTTATAGCAGCCTGAGAAAACTAAGATACAGGATGTCCCAAAAGTCACCCCTAGAGTCATCATAATGTAGGAAAATGGAAAATTGAACAAAATTTTACAAAATATCCAAAAAAATATTCTCTTGTGTATTGGCCACCTCTTTGTAAAATTTTGAAATGAATATTTTGTAAATCAAGGTAATTTAGCTATAGTTTCCCATTTTCCCTATCATGGTAACTTTAGGGGTGACTTCTGGGGCACATTGTAGTCCCCAAAGCCTATTTTGCAAGGTGCACAAGTCCAGTATGGCTGGAACAAAGGGTGAGTGGGTAGAGCCCACACACCGAAACGGGGGACCAGATACCAGCAGGCCGTGCCAACTGCTGCAGGCTACAGGCCACACCAATGGACATTAAGCATGAGATGATCAGAGCTGCATTTACAGAGATTCTTCGATGGCTGTGGAGGACAGATTTGAGAAGTTGCTGGGGAGACTAGCTGTGGCAGTTCAGGTAAGAAATTAGCAGGCTTGAAGTTAGGCAGTGGAAGAGAAGAGGAGATAATGGCTGTGGGATTTATTTAAGAGGCAGTGTGTCTACAGAACTTAGGAGGAGTGGAAGAAATTTAGAGATATCACATCTAATCCTTTATTTTATGGGTTAAGAAATTCAAGGATGGACAGGTTAGTTTATTTGTTTAAGAACTCATTTAACGAGTGGCAGAACTAAAACCAATATTGTCTGAGTCTCCTGACTTCCAGGGCTCTTTCGTCCCCTCAACGCAGTATGCTTTTTTACACATTAAAATGGTTTTTCTGTGAAAGAAGTATATTAGCTTTTTTACACATTAAAATGGTTTTTCTGTGAAAGAAGTATATTTGTTTTGTTCATTATTAAACACATATGCATAGACTAAATATTTTGTCATTATATAGTAATCCATATTTCTATTCATTATATAATTAATTTGCTGGTTAATTACATTAGGTTGATTTTAGAAAATAATAATACACAAATTTATTTTGAGATGAAGGCTCTTTTTTCCCATCAATAGAGTAAACAGAGTACAAAAATGCTCTGGTTTGACTCTATCTCTTATAGTGATGATTTTTTTTTTTTTTTTTGGCCATTCATGAGATTTGGGAAGATCTATTGATAGAGTGGAGCATAGATACAGACAGATTCTGTAACACTCACTGTTATAGTAGTCACCAGCCACGTGTGGCAATTGAACACTTGAAATGAAGCTAATTGGTATTAAAACATGCTGCATTGATTACATATATGCTGGATTTTTTTTTTTATATTGTTGGGAATTCATTGAGGGTATAAGAAACCAGGTTACAATAATTGCATTTGTTAGGTAAAGTCCCTCTTACAATCGTGTCTTGCCCCCCAAAGGTGTAGCACACACCGAGATCCCACCCCCCTCTCTCTGCTCTTCTGTTCCCCCACCCCTCCCTCCTTCTTTCTCTCTGCTATCCCCTTCCCCCACCCCCACCGTGTCATTAATTGTCCTCAGATCAAAATTGAGTACATAGGATTCATGCTTCTCCATTCTTGTGATGTTTTACTAAGTTTAATGTGTTCCACTTTACATGCTGGGTTTTTAAGATTTAGTAGGAAAAATAAAAACAGAATGTGAGCTATCTCATTAATTAATACTGATTATATAAAAAATAACATTTTAGATTTACTGGGTCAAATAATAAATAGAACATTAAAATGAATTTCATCTGTTTCTTTTTCCTTTTTAAAAATGTGCTACTAGAAAATTTAAAATTATATATGTGGCTCATATTAAATATTAGCCTGTGCTAGCCTAGAAATTTATAATACATGTTGAAGAAGTAAGGCATTCATCAATAATATCATAGCTACCAGGGGTAGTAGAAGAGGCTAGAGAGAGAAATCCTGTCCAGGCTAGTCAGGAATTGGGCCCCAATCTTCCCAAAGCTGAGAAAGAAAAACCCAATAAAATAAAGTCCTAGATTCCATCTCAAATTCTAAATGAGAACATCCTTAGGGTTTGATCCCAAAGGACTGTCTTTGGGATCAAAGAGGGATCCCACATGAGGATATGCATGTATTAATTTATATTCCTCAATCCTCCATCCTCAAACCCTGCAAGCAAATTCATTAGTTGAAGTAGTGTTAATTTCCCTAACTCAGAAGGATCCAGGATATGCCTGATGAGGGCTTTCTTTAAGCCAGAAACTTTTGCTTATGAGGACAGAGCCTAGCAGAAAGTTTTGAGCCACTTCCAAAAATGTGAGGAATGCCTCAAGGCTGGGTGCACATGGAGCTCTCCTTGGTACTGAGAACTCGCCTGTGGTTGACTCAGCTTCAGTTCCTGGGTGGGTGGTGACGGGAACCCTTCCACCTTGGCCCTGTCCACATCCTTTGCTCTGCCCCCTCCTGTGCCCTTTCTATGCCCTGTGTATGTCCCTGTTGCACTCACAATGTTCTACGATGATATGTTTATACATTCATCTCTCTCATCAGGCTGAGCACCCTGAGGCTAGGAACAGTATTCCACATGCATTTTCATACCCCAACTACAGAGATTGGAATGAAGTCATCTCAATAAATGAATAAATGTTTATCTAATACCTGTAACTGTGCTACTTTGCAATCTGCAATATCTCCTCTGCTCCGCTGGGCTGCACCAGGCATAGAGAAGGATTTGAGAAAAGGATTTAAGATGTCATTTTTTTCTGGTCAGAGGGAAAGAGAGAGAGAGTGAGTGAATATGTGTGTAGGAGAAAGAGTGGAAAATGTGAGAGGAGGGACAGAGCAAGAGCAGAAACTCAGAGGGGTAACAATATGGTATGTTCAGAACATACTCTAGGGGAGTGAGAGAGAAGTGGGAAATAAGCCTTATCTGGCACTAAGGAGATTGGTTGTTAACCCCAAGCAAAGAACAAGAGTCACACAAAGTTTATTTAGAGGACTATAGGATAAAAGGGGTATTTTAGGAAACAGTGAGCTGTGGGAAAGAGGATTAAAGGCAAAAATATCACTTAAGAAGTTATTGGGGTAATAAATGAAGGGAAAAATTTCCTTGGGCTTTATTTCAGGGATGGAGTTAGTAGAAATTGTGAATCATAAAGGAAAGTCTTCATGGGCAGCCAAAGAAGGTGTGAGCTATCAAGATGCAGCATGTGTACCGGCAAAACAGGATTTGGGGAGGTTTTGCTATGTGATGGGCTGTATGAAAATCTCTCTGCACAAAAACCTAAGTACAATCTATGTTATTTCGCAGGGATTTCACAACTGGGCTGAAGAGTAATTGAATGTGACTCTAGCTGCCTAGAGACTGGCCAGAGAAAGCACTGACCTGCCAGGTTTTAGGTCGGTTGCACTTTACTTTTATTACTGCTCTGAGCCTCTTGGCTCTTTAGAGTTACTGCATCACTGTCTTTGTTACTGCTCTCTAAAGTGGTGCTAGTTATTAACTCTCCAGGCTTGGCCTCAGTCAGTGATCCCATCTGTGTTTGGATCTTATTCACTGCAATGTATATTTCATCCTGTAATTATTAATGGTTGGACACTACTTTTTTTTTTGAGACAGTCTCACTTTGTCACCTTCGGTAGAGTGCTGTGGCATATAGCTCATAGCAACCTCCAACTCTTGGGCCCTAAGAGATCCTCTTGCCTCAGCCTCCTGGAGAATTGGGACTTCAGGTGCCCACCACAATACATATTTTTAATTTTTTTAAATTTTATGCCTGGCTATTTTTTTGAGACAGGGTCTCATTCTTGCACAGGTTGGTCTCGAATCCGTGAGCACCTTGGCCTCCCACAGTGCTGTGATTACAGGTGTGAGCCACTGCGCCTGGCCCTGGACACTACTTTTGCATGAAAAGAAAACATTCTCCCTCTCACTAAGACATTTCTTGCTGTGATATTTGTATTTCCCTGCTCTAAGCCACAATACTCTCTCACCTGGATTATTATAACAGCTTCCTGACCCATCTGCCTGTTTCTACTCTTATTTCACACACAGAGGTCACAGTAGATTGTCTAGGACAAAAACAGATCATCCGTACTGTTTAAAGCACTCTCATAACTTCTCATCATGTTCAAAATAAAATCAATTCCATGCCATGACTACGAGGCTCTACATGATTTGGCCTCTGTCTCCATGATCAAAGGCGTTCCCTCCCATCTTCCCCCTTGGTACTATGCTTCACCTATAATGGCTCATTTAGTTACCTGAATTTATCAAGTTCTCTTCTTTCTCAGGGTCTCTATAGCTGTCCTCTCCACTAAAGATCTTTCCACAGGGTATACCTTCTCTCCAGTCCTCAACATTCAGGCATCTGCTCAAATATCCCTTTCTCAAATGCCACCTTGATAACCTCCCACCACATTCTCTGAAATGGTATCCCTGTCTCTACTCCTTACCTTGCTCAGCTTTACTCCCTTCATGGGATTGATTGTAATCTAAACCTACTGTTCAACAATCCTAAGATGCTCGTGGTAGCAGACGCTGTTGGTGTTCCTCCAGTTCCCTGTGGCACTTGGCACACTGATGCATCCTACTGTGCACGCCTGTGACTCTCCTCCTCCCAGATTTCCCCGAGTGCTCGGCCCACATCGGGGCAGGCCGATGAACTGAGAGTGGACACATTAGCTCAGCTGACATCTGGGCCAATGACCAATGGCAGCTGATAAATAAATATAACCACTGGGGTGGGACAACACTGAGACGCTTTAAACCATTTCCCAATGCTCACATTTGACTGAGTTCCGGTTGCCCACCGTGGTTCCTGTTCCTGATCACACCCTGACTGGCTCTCTGTCTTTTTCTGTCTCACATTCCTACTTCTCTCTTGGTGCTTCCTGGGAGCAGCCTCCGAATCAATGACTTGAAATCAAGTGCTCATCTCGGAGTCTCCTCTGGAGTAATGTACCTTATTTATTTTGTTTTTTAAAAATCTTCTTCTTTTCTTCCTTCCTGCCTTCTTTTTAAAGAAATCAGAATTACTTTCCAGTAGATGGCCTGTCATAGTTTAGTCTGTAGCCTTCTTTTTTTCAGAATGTTACATAAATTTAGGTTACTTACTGAATGGGACCCCAAATAAGACATATGCTACATACAGAAGCTTGTCTTTTTTTCTGTCTTCATTGTCTGGTATGTCCCTGGTATACTGAACAGTGCCTACCACAGAAGAGATGCTTCATAAAAACAATCACCTGTGGAATTAAGGGGTGCTATGGTTTGAAAGCATTCCCCCAAAATTCATGTGTGGGAAATTTAATCCCAATGCAACAGTGTTGAGAGGTGGGACTTTTAAAGGGTGATTAAATGGATAGATTAATGCCATTATCATGGGCATGGGGTCCGGATAAGACAATGAGTTCAGCTCCTTCTTCTCTCTTGCTTTTCTGCCTTTGCCACAGGATGATGCAGCAAGAAGGCCCTCACCAAATTCAAGCCCCTTGACTTTGGACTCAGCCGACTCTGGAACTGTAGAATACAAATCTTTGTTCTTTATAAGTTACCCAGTCTCAGGTATTCTATTACAGCAGCACAAAACAGGCTAACACAAAGGAATAGTATTACCCACCTTCAAGAGCCACAGCTCACTTCCCAGAGAAATGGGACATCAAAGACCATTACAGAATAAACTAGCTTCAGCTGGTGCAGTGGCTCAGGCCTGTAATCCCAGCACTTTGGAGGCTGAGGTAGGAGCATCACTCGAGGCCAGGAGTTTGAGACCATCATCTCTATAATTTTTTTTTAATTAGATGGACATGGTGATGTGCTCCTGTAGTCCTAAATCTCTACAAATATATATATATGTGTGTGTGTGTGTGTATATATATTTGTTGAGGGTACAAGAAACCAGGTTATACTCATGGCATTTGTTAGATAAAGTCCCTCTTACAAGTATGTTTTGCCCCCAAAAGATGTGGCACACATGAAGACCCCACCCAGCTCGCTCCTTCCCTCTCTCTGCTCTTCCTTTCCCCACCCCTCCTTCATTCCTTTTCTTTCTGCTCTCCCCTTCCCTCACCCCCACCGTGTCATTAATTGTCCTCATATCAAATTGAGTACATGGGATTCATGCTTCTCCATTCTTGTGATGCTTTACTAAGAACAATGTGTTCCACTTCCATCCAGGTTAATACAAAGGCTGTAAAGTCTCCATCTTTTTAATGGCTGAATAGTATTCCGTGGTATACATATACCACAGCTTGTTAATCCATTCCTGGGTTGGGGGGCATTTAGGCTGTTTCTATATACACACACACACACACATATATATATATATATTTTTTTTTTTTCTAATTAATTGTGCATGGTGACTATGTGCCCCTATAGTCCTGGCTACTCAGGCAGATTGCTCAAGCCCAGGAGTTCAAGGTTATAGTGAGCTAAGATCTTGCAACTGTACCTGAGCCTGGGTGACAAGAGGGTGATTTATCTCTATTAAAAAAAATAGACTAGCTTCATCATTGAACTTTGGAAGACCCAGAGGCAACATACATGCAAGAAGCAACATCACTACTGAATTAATTTAATCATGGCTCTTTCCACTTAGTATAGAATTTGGGATAGATTTGGAGATACCTAAAATCTCATATTTATTTCTCTGTATTTTTTGACAACTCAGAAAGAGGCATGAATCCACAGAGTTAAATACTAGACTTACTGCTATTATGATAGGCATAAAAAATTAAAGATTTATTGAGATGAAATAGGAAATGCAACTTGAGACTGTGCAGCAGGTCACACTGGTTACATTCTTTAGTTTTATATTAAGTTAGCTAAGGATATCTTTGGAATAAGATGAAATATAAATTTAACAAAAGAAAATATTTATCTGTTTTTATCTCCAGTGCAAACACTGCAGTGCAATTACGTGGATGGAACAGACCCATTAGTCATCCGTAGTGAGGCTACTCAAAGACAGTCACACAGAAAGCAGAGACAGCTGTGCCAGTGCCCTGAGAGAGCCTTAGGGCCTTAGGGATCCCTCAGAGCAGAGATTAAAAGACCACTCACTGTCTGGATGCAGAGTCATTAGCGCTTGAGTGGCACCAATAACAAAACCACCACTATACAAGTTATTATTATTTGTAAGAATTCCTCTAAGAATTGATCTGGCATGACTTATTTCTACATATCATCAAAAACCTACAAACTTAGGTTCCTGAACAGTCAAAATTGCGAATTCTGTTAACCTGGAATGCAAGATGTTGCCTCCTATTGTTGAATCCCTGGAGTCCACCAGTCCATTAAAATAATGAGAGTTGTGATGTTTCCCCAGCAATATTAAGAGCATCTTAATTACATAATCTCCAGTGAGTGACACGTACACATTTTATGCATAATCTAATCAGAGTGCTACTGAACAGTGTTCTGTGTTAAAGTCAAAGAGAATTTTTTTTCAAAGGTGACACCTGGTTGGCCATCATCAAAAAAGAAAATAAAATGGAGTTTGAGTTATGTCTGCAGGTCAGAAAGGCTACTCTGCCTGTGAAGTAGGATTTTTTTAAATTTATAATTTAATGGAGGAAACAGATTTTTCATGTGATATTCTTGGGAGTTTCTATAAAAAACAAGCACATACAGAAATATTTTTACATATTTTGCAAAATTTGTACTGACAATGTTTTACTTGATGAGCACCAACAGAATAATGGTGGTTAATTTTTACCAAAAGATTAACTTTTGTCCCCCTCTGGGGCGCGAAAAAAACCCTGTTCATCCTCTAAACAGTCTAATTTCAGTAAATAGTATGACTCAGTTGTTCAAATTATAAATTTAGGAGTTATTTCAAATTGTTCTTTTTCCACTAGCTATTTCTTTACAGTAGCCACAAACATTTATAAAATGTAAGTTTGAAAAAACCTTAGCATTCACCCATACACCTAATCCACCAGCAAATCCCATTGTTTATGCCTCCAAATATATTCCAAATCCAGCCAGTTCTCTCCAGGCTTGCTATTGCCAGCTCAGTTTGAGCCTCTACATCTCTTGCCTTCAAGACTGGAACAACCTCCCCACCACTCTCACTGCTCCCAGACAGTATCCTACAGTCTACTCCACACAGGACACCAGAGTGATCTCTTTAAAATATAAACCAGGTCATGCCACTCCCATTTGGAAAACCTATCCCTAATGTCCCATTTTCTTCTGTATGCCCCATTATCTGTCCCTTGTTTCTAGAATGTAAATTTCATGAAAACAAGGATCTCTTCTGCCTTATTTTCTACTGCATCTCCAGTTCCTAAAACACATGACAGGTGCTCCATAACTATTTGTTAAAAGAATGAATGAATAAATTAATGAGAGAGCTTTTCACTATATGTGCCTGGGATGATGCGAAGAACTTTACAAGTGACGCTGCCTTTGATCTCCTGCACCTGTACAAGATGTGGACTGTTACTATCTCCACTGCACAGAGGAACACACATTACTTTAGCTAGCCCTCAAGTCTAGTTCCAAATTCCACTAAACTTGCTGAATGAAATACCCAACAATGCATGCAAATGTGTAAATACGAAATGGGATCTCCAAGAAATATATAAATAGTTCAGCTTTAGAAAATATAGTAAAGCAATTCGTCATACCAAAAAAATTAAAGGGAAAAGCTATAAGCTTATCTCATTAATTGCATAATAAAATTCCATACCCATTCAAGATAAAGCTTTTAGAAGACCGGAAATAGAAGAAAATATCCTTAACCTAATAAGAAGTTATCAAAAACTTATAGCAAATATGGTTTATACACATAGTGATGTGTTAGAATCAAAAAAAGGACAAAGATTCCCATTATCACCACTTCTACTTGGATAAATAAAAGGAGTGACAGGTAAAAATAATGAAATTAAAAGTTAGTCAAAAGCATCTACAGACATTGACAGAATTCAGAGAGATTTCAGCAGTTTTATTGGATATAACAGAAAAAAGCTATTTCATTTCTGTATGCCAGTAACAAACTGTTAATAATGTAAATTAAAATAACATATCACAGCATATGAAATACCTAGGAATAAATATATTGTGTAGAAAATGATAAATTTTTATTGAAGGGTATCTGCTCATTGATAGGAAGCCCTATTACCATAAGGATTTTGGTTATCTCCAAAACAATCTATAAATCTAGTTCAATTCCAAAAAGTAATCCCATGTAATATTTTCCACGAAATTGGACACATGGATTCTAAAATGCATACTAGAGATCAAAGGGACGATGCGTCTACAAATGTGCAAATATGATGCAAAGATAAAGAAAAGATCCAGAAAAAAGGATATGAAACTGACAGCAAGTGTTATCTCTAGCGAGGAGCCTAAGTTTGAAGAGAATGTGGGCAACGGAGGTGAAGAACTTTTATTTCTTGCCTACGTATTACATTTATAGATTAAATATTTTTAAATAATGCGAACACACTTATATATTACCTAAGTAATATGTGAACTAAAGGGTCATGAAAAATACAGTGTATATAAAGCAGTCAGCAGAAGCCCAGCTGTCAGGAGGAAAAATGATGTGTACGGTAGTCCCTCCTTATCCAAAGTTTGGATTTATGAGGTTTTAGTTATGCATGGTCAGCTGTAGTCCAGAAATATTAAAAAGAAATTCCATAAGTAAACAATCCACAGGTTAAATTGCCATGCCATTCTGAGTAGCGTGATGAAGTTTCTTGTTGACCTGCTTCACCCCCACAGGATGGGAATCACCCCTCTGTCCAGCGCAGACATGTGGTGGACTCCACCTGGACACTAGTCATCAACACTGTCTGCTCTTGACGTCAGCCGCCAACATTATCACAACTGTATGATCCAAGATCACCAGAAGCGGATGACGTATTATCTGACGGTCCACAGTGGACTAATGCTACATCACCATACCTACGCCGTTCACTCACCCCATCTCAGTGGGCAGGCATTATATCATCTCACTTCATCACAGGCGTGAGCACAGTACAACAAGACATTTTGGGAGGGAGAGAGAGAAAGACCACATTCACATTATCTTTATTCTAGTATTTTCTGATAACTGCTTTATTTTATCATTAGTTATTGTTGTTACTCTCTCACTGTGCCTAATTTATAAATTAAGCTTTATCATCCGCAGGTATTTTTGGTAAAGGAACAATATAGTATATACAGGCTTTGTACTATCTTCAATTTCAGGCACCCACAGGGGGTTCTTCGAACTTAAAGGGGGACTGTTGTACTCCCCTTTTACAAATGTCCCAATGGTAAAATGTTAAGTGGCTGTGGCCTAAAAACCTATTTAACCAGAAGCTGTAAAAAAAAAAATCATTCTTTTTAAAAAAAATAATTATTCTAGCCTACCAAAGAGGAGCTGCAGAGCTTGACTTAGTTTATTAATCATATACACAGTGAATTACAGCTTCATAGGGGTCGAATATTCCTGAGTGAGGAAAGGCTCTCACTTCTGCCTGCAGCTCCTACAGATCTCCCTGCTGAACTGTAGGCACCACTGTTTTAGGCATCAGCACTTCCGACAGGAAATGATGTGCCATGGACAGAAGGTTTGTCTAAAGTTCTCAGTTGGGAGCTTTACTTTGCGAAACACATTGTGAACATAAAGTATATACTCCCTGGGCATTTGTTTTTGCCTTTCTTTAAGTTCTTTTCAGATTTTCATTGCTTCTCAATCACTGCACAACAGGCTACGATTAAAAGTTTTCTTTCCTTAGATGGGACCAACATTTGTTAACAAAATATAAAATTTTAAAACTTTTATTAGACTTAGAGATTCCTATATATAAGCCATATTATGGGGCTGGGGAGTTAGGGGGAGGGCTCATCCTTTTCCCCTTTCCTGCCTGTAGTAAGTACATCCCATCTGTTGATTAAATTTTGGCCTAAGATTTGACTAAAACAGTGGTCTGAGATTTTGAAGAGAACATTCAGATTGCTCTAGTTAACTCTGACCCTCCCCCTGCTAAGGCAGTCTATTTGAGGATAGAAAGAATGAAGCTGAAACATGACTCCTTCAGATTATCAAGGTCTCCCACTGGCCTTAAATAGGGGGCGTATGGTGGAAGGGTGGGAGGCCATATCATCCATGTGGTCTGGCTTGTCCTGGCAGACTGTGTACAAATCTTAGGAAAGAACTTTATGAATGAAATCTTAATAAACCAATGCTGAATACCACAAATATTCCCCTTCTTCTTCAAATGGCCTTTGGGCACACTTTCTTTTTAAGGTTTAAAGCTTTCTACTACTGTCCCAGTGCTCTTCTGTAAAAGATTTTTTAAAAAAAAGAAAAGAGAGGTGAGGGTGATATTGACTTTAGTGGGTACATTCACAGGGAAGGGTTGCCAATATCAGATGACGTCTAATTAGCTTTCACACGCAGATCCTCGCAACCCATTATGCACAGGACTCCTTAAAGCTTGCATCCCTGGAACCAGAACTAGGCTTTCATGTCTAACAACTGCAGAACCGCCAGTGCTCCCCTTGCTTCAGCTTCAGTACCCTGAACTCCCCTGTCAAGCAGAGTTTGTTTACCCGATTAGCAAAACCAACTGAGTACCGCCTCTGGGTACATGAGTGTGCCAGATGCCTCTGTTGGAAATTCTGCCTGAGGACAAAGTCTGAAGGTGTTGCCAGATGAGGACATCATAAACCTCCCAGCAGCCGGAGGGCTGTAATGGGGGAAATGACTAAACAGATTGCACAAAACTGTTTAAAAATCATTCCGGGGCCTCTCACATTGTTCAGATTTGCATAGATGTGTTATAAGCTCAGGAGTTAGCTGGCAGCCACTGAAATCACGCTCATTCTCCTATCGTATTGGGGCTAGTTCATTACTCCTTTTATTCTAGCCTTACACGTAGGATGTAGGTTATGTCAGAGGTTTTGAAGATGTTGCAATGGTTTCCCTGTTCCGATACTCCCCACCAGCTCATACCTCCCAATTCATAATCTATTCACCCATCCTGCCATCCGCCTATTCATTTAATAAACGTTTATCTAGGTCCCAAGGGTGATAGAAATGAAGGAAATACAAGTCCTGCCTTTCATGTAACTGGTAGGTTGAAGTGAGAATGGGACGCTCATAAACAATCCCTGGCACACTGTAAATGCTCTACAAATATAGCAACATAAATAATTATGGTAAAAGCAGGGCAAAGTCAAGGGTGCCACAAGAGAAACAAAATGCTACGTGTATCAGGATAGGTGTCTGGAGAAGGGGGATGACCTCTGATACAGAGTTGAGGAAGATCGTTTTGACACATGGTGATTGGCATTTGGAGCTGAGAAGACGTTTGTGACTAAGGAAAAGTAAGAGCAAAGACACCGAAGTGGAAAAGCACAGGGCATGTTTGAAGAAGAGAGAAATTTTCATTTTGGCATAGCCCAGAGCGTAAAAGGTAAATAATAAGAAAAACTTGGAAAAGTAGGTGTCAGGTTTTCAAAGACAGTGAATGATAAGGAGGGTGAACTGAGGGCAGTGGTTAGATCCCAAAAGTTTGTATTGTATTGTTCACTTTAAAAAATTGAGTTATAATTCCATACAGAAAAATGTACAGATCTTCAGTGTCCAGTGTGATGGGTTGTGACAAATATCTATACATATGTAATCAAATTTTAGGATAGTCCCACCACCTAGAAATCTCTATTTTGTTTTTTTAAATTTACTCTTCTCCCATCCTCCAGTGGCAACTAATATTCTGAATTTTTCCCACAGATTAGTTTAGTCTGTTCTCGAATTTCATGACAATGCTATTATTCAGTATGTACTCTTTTATATCTGACTTCTTTTACACAACATGTTTTTGAGATGTTCTAAAACACTTTATCAGGAAAAATAATATGATCGTAACCATACTTTGGATGGTTAATCTGCCCCTAATACATGGAAGTTTGCAGAGAGGTAAAAGTAATTTCAGATGCATATTTTAGGGAAGTGAAATGTTTAGAAATGTACAAAGGGATTGGATCTAAACAATATTGGGGTAGGTGAAGGACTAGAAAACTTGTCAATTAACTAGCGCTTGAGAGGTAAGGAGGGAAAAAGCTGAAGATTACTTTTTTAAAAATTTTTTATTTTTTTTTATTTTACATATACATGTGTTTATTAGGTTTCCACTTTTTGCCTTCACAGAATTAAAAAGACTTAAAATTTAATAACAATAACAATGAAGATTACTATAAATATTCTCTTCCTACTTAAAATATCTGCAAGATCTAAGTTGAGTCAGCTACCACTTTCAAGCAGATTAACAGCTAGCTGATTGGTACTGAGAAAGAGGCACAGGCCAATACAAACAAAGAAGACATGGGAATAAATACAATGGCCATAACCTGGGTGGAAGGGAATAATGGAAATAAAAGATAAATTTCAAAGATTAAAATAATATTTCCAAGATTAAAATTCACGTGAAACACAAGGCGCTCAGGATAGCCAAAACAACCTTTAAAAAGCAGAACAAAGTTGAAGGATTCATACTTCCTGAATTCAAAACTTACTACAAAAAGCTGCAGTAATCAAGACAGTGTAATCCTGGTATATAAGACAGACATATAAATCAATGAAATAGAAAAGAAAGTCCATAAAAAACCCTGTATTTATGCAGAACACAAATGATTTCACACAGTAATGAGAAAATCTCATGAATGTTATGTCAAA
>CAUYON010064106.1:0-19651 GCA_963573935.1 Arctocebus calabarensis
AAATCAAACCTTCCCACTACCACACACCCAGGGTACCACTTTGGAAAGTCCTCGGGTGATTAGCCCAACTGAAGAGGTGCTAATGAATTATCCTAGCCAGCACCAATCTCAAACGGAAAAGTTAAAAAAGTCTCTGGCAACTAGATAGCAGGGATCCTCTGGAAGCTCTTGTATAATTCACTTCAATGCTCTGTAAGCTCAGGAGGGCACCCCCCCCCAGCCAGTTAATTAGTCTGGGAAGGTTGATGCCTCCTTCTCCACCTTGTCCCTCTGTCACACCCAGTCAGTGGTTAACAGTTGTGATCAGTTTTGGAGGCCATTTTTTTCAAATGAAATAACTCAGGATTGGAAAATCAAATACCGCATCTTTTCACAAGAGGGAGCTAAGCTATGAGTGTGCTTGGTCATACAGAGTGTAATGATAAACATTGGAGAATCAAGAGAGGAGTAGATAGGACGGTGATAAGAGATGAAAAAATTACCTATTGGGATAGGTAAAAGCCCAGACTTAAACACTAAAAGACAGCAGTCTCCTATGCCCCTCCCCCATGCAGACTAGCGTGGGTCAGTGACCTGTTAGGAACCCAGCCACACAGCAGGAGATGAGTGACGAGCAAGTGAATGAAGTTTCATCTGTACTTATAGCCTCTCCCCACTGCTAACATCACTTTCTGAGCACCACCACCTGCTGGGTCACCAGCGGCATTAGATTCTCATAGGAACATGAACCCTACTGTAATCTGTGCATATGAGGGATCTAGGTTATGGCTTCTAATAAGACTCTAATACCCTCCACAGTCACGCCCAGTCCATCCATGGAAAAATGGGCTTTCATGAAACTGATTGGTTGGGGACTGCCGTTATGGGATGTACATGTAACAAAACTCCACTTGTACCCCCTAAATCTGTTGAAAAAACATATACATGAATATATAAATGTAGGATTATGGATTTCACTTCAGAAGGTCTTTTAGCAATTCAAAATAAATTTTGAAACAGTCTTTCAATTTTGATTCTGTCTTGTGAAAAGGAAAAATTAAAAATAGTAACAATAACAATGAAAGTATAAGTTGAAAAACAGCCATGGGAAACAGGAGGGTCATGATGCCAACCAGGGTGAAAGGGCAAGATTGAGAGGCCCAAGCCTGTGGACCTGTGTGGGAATGGCTTTGACGGGGACCTCATCCTCTTCAAATATTTAGGACAGGGTTATGCTGAAAAGCCAAAAGCCAGGGGAACACCTTTTATGATAAATAGTTCAAGGCTCGGGCATTGTTTTCCTCTCAAAATAACTTTTGCTTATCCATTTATAGCTCGGGTAACAGGAAAGAAGTTTGTCTTGTGTTAACACAGAGCAGTTAATTCTGAATGTCATTCGGAAATGAAATTTAATCAACTTAGTCCAGTTTCCTAGCTTACAAAGATATCAGAAAGTTCGGATATGAAACCTGCCATCAGATAGCATGGTATCTACTTTCTTTGTTTTTTTTTCTTAATTTTGAAATATATCCTTTAGATAAGAGTACATATACCATATCACTAGAATTTAAGGAATGATAAGACAAATTCTGTGAAACAATTACCCAGTTTAACAGAGCATAGCTTTAAAGGTTCCTGTGTATCTGTACCTCATTGTTTCCTCCTGCCTTCTTCTAGACATAATTAATACCCAGATCATCATTAAGTATTCTTGTGTTTTTCTTCATAGTTTTCTATTTACATAAGAACCTGTAAACAGTATCTCATTTACTTCATGTGCTTTTATACTTACGTGTTTCAGAATACATTTTTCAAAAAATTAAGTCACAGTCACTCTATTCTAAGATTTTAGTTCAAGCAACATTATGCATTGTATGTATGGCTATACATTTGCATTGATAATATAGCTACAGTACCTTCATTTTCACTGCTTGTAATATTTTGTTATGAAATAAACCACAGTATATTTATTCACATTAAAGTCTATAGAGATTTAGGTAGGTTCCATATTTTGTTATTAGAAACAAATAGTTTATGCATATCTGTACATCTCTTTGTAAAGTATGCTGAGGATATTTCTATAGAGATGTTATCTGGCATTATAGGAAAAACAAACACATTCAAATTTACTGGATTATGCTACGTTGTTTTCCAAGTGGCTTCTTCATTTATACTCCTATCATTAACCTACAATATTGCCCACTGGCTCACAGTCTTGACAATACTTGTGATAGTCAGACTTCACTGTTTGCCAAGTTAGTAGTTTAATTTGGAGTATAGATTTTATTTTAATTTTGCATTTTGTAATTACTAATTGAGTAGAGCACCTTTTTATTTTTATCAGTTGTGTTACCTTTCCTTTGAAATGTTTGTTCCTATCTTTTACCCAATTCATTGTTTGCCTTTTTCTTATTGATTTTAGAGATTACTTATGTATTCTTAATAACAAAGTTTTATCAATTATTTTTTGTACAAATATTCCCCAATTTGGGGCTTGTGTTTGGGTTAAGGTATGTTAATTTCAATGTAGCTAAATTTATCAATCTTTTCCATCAAACTTTGTGCTCTTTGCATTTTTTAAAGAAATCCTTTTCTGCTTTGAAGTCATAAATTTTTTCACCTATATTTTTGTGTAAGTTTAAAGTTTGCCTTTCACTTTTAAGTAGTTAACCCATTTGGCATTGATTTGCGAGCATTAATTAATTGTATGATATATGAATGCAATTTCTTTACTTATTTGGAATAATGTATTACTGCTTTAATATATTTAATTATCATTTTATCCTTTTCTCCTGATCCACAATACCAGTTCTGTTATATATTAAGTTACTTAAATACATTAGTTTATTTGGGTGCTCAGTTGTTTCTTTAGTTTATTTTTCTATCCTTGAACCAACACCAAGCTGTCTTAATTTAGTTTTTTTAGCCCTAGTTGGACTAGTTATGCCATATTCTTGTCTCTTATTTTTCTAATATTCACCCTGGTTTTACTCATATACTTCAAATAATTCTTGCTTTAAGAAACTTTATTTCTCACAAAAAAGTCCTAAATTTATATCCCTGGCTCCCAAGAAAAGGGATTATTTTTCAAATCTAATCCACCATAGCCCTAGAAAAAATTATCCTACATTATTATGAGTTATCTCACTAGCACAAATAAATCTTGAATACTACTTTCATCTAAAAGATAACATTTTGCTCCCACGAGTAATTAACTCATTGTTGACCACATCTAAGACTCCATAAATTGAAAACACTTGTGGTGGAGTTCCTTTGTGAGTTTATATGACACATTTTCTGCTTTCATGGAGGACAGCCAACATAAAAAAAAATGATACTTTTTTCTCACAAAAACATATGACTGATTATGAAGATCTTTGGCTGATGCATAAACAGAGCTAGGGTCTGGAAAGTAGTATTTATAACTCTATCTCCAAGAATGGTCTACAAGGCATATTAAAAGTACTTAGTTTTATACTTCTTCATTCATACTTAGTGATTCATTAAACATAAAGTATTCAGATGTGAAGGAAAGGACATTGTTGAAGTTGAGATTTAAGTTGTCCTATAAAGTTCATTTATCAGAGAAAAGACCATTAGATTCCCCATTAGGTACTGACAGAATAGGATCCTTTACAGTGGTAAATTTACTGCACTTTAGTTTCCATCCTTTTTAGATTTAGAAATCCAGTATGTTCAGCAACAGATAGTAGATCTATTTTTGTGGAGCAGACTCACATTTAACATGCTGCCAAAAAGGCATGCTTTAACAGAAAGGCAGATATATGATACAGAATGCACTTTATTAATTGGCAATCATTACAGGATTTGTAATATTTTCCAAACCAGATCTGGAACTTCTCTGTGAGCATAGAATAGATTAAATTTATTATTGAATATATAATTATTAAAAATCTACTCTGAACCAAGTATGATCACAAGAAGTTAGGTTAGTTGTATGACTCAAAAGCTTAATTAGGCCAGGTGTTTCAGTGGTCTACTACAGAGTAACAAAACACCCAAACTTGGTAATTTATATCACAATTGAGACATAACTGCTCCTTGAATAAACATGATATCATTAACCCCATTGTGGAACTTAAAGTCATTAGTTTTTAAATGGGTAAATTTGACATTACTAGATTAGATCTTTTGCCATAATACTCACCATGGAAAAGGCAGTGGATAAATAATTAAGAGACATTAATATCATTCATAATGCTGCTGTTATCCATAAAACTTTGGACAATACCAACCTTTCTGAGCAATAGTTTCATAATGAACTTTCTTTTACTCTAAAATCATGTAACTATTGCTTCTCAGCTTTTTAGCTAAGATCAAGTTTAAAATCACATTACTAACATATGTTGATGACTGAATGTATTATTCATTCAGTATATTCTCCTTTCTGCTTTCTTTTAAGAAAACATTTCTTTGAGGCAAGTTGTCAAGAAGAATGGCATCTAATAGATGTACATTTTAAAATCTGAAATTTACTGCAAGCCCCAAAATCCTCATATATCTCTAAATAGTATTTGAAAAAATGACAGATTTCCCATCAGCCAATAAAATAATAGGTTTTTAAAAGACTACATCATCCCAGTCATCACTAAGAACATCTTCTATATGGTGAAGAAGAATAGAGAGATGATTTAAAGAAATCAGCAACATCCTTCACTAATTTCCTTAAGGAAAACTTTACTGATTTTCCTTTGATCTTTAGAAAGCTTTGAATTTCAGTGAAGTATTTTTTATAGATAGTGCAATAGCAAATGGAACAACCTTTACACAAGGTTTCTCAACCTCAGCACAATAGAGAATGTGGCTACAGAATTCTGTGTTACTGGAAGCTGCCCTGGGCATTGTAGGATCTTTTAGCATGTCTGGCCTCTACACAGTAGGTGCCTATATGATCCCCCTTTCCTGTCGTGACAACCAAAAACGTCCTTAGATATTATCAAATATCTGGGGGCATAATTGTGATGGAGAACCACTTCTTTAGTATGTCATGCTGGGATTTTATAGATTTTTCTCTACTTACCAGTCTTGAAATTTGAAAATACAATGAGCTCTCTAAATTGTGACTATGCTTTTAATTCATGGACTCAGCCTCCAAGCTTCTGAATAACTGATGTGGGTATCACCTAGGTGGAGTTCTGTTGTTCTTCTTGTTTGTTGGTGTGTTTTAAGTTCTAAGGTGATAACAATCTTCCATCAGGGATAAAAGACACTGCTTTAGAGAAAAGCAAGCATCTCCCTCTGAGTCTACCTAGGTCTGTGAACATATGACTATCACCAAAGTACTGAGCAAGGGCAAGCTTTGACAGAGTTCAGTCTTCTCATATCAGCAGTAGTCACTCCCATCGAGACTTAGAGTCAGCTGGCCAATATCTCCAACAGAGAATGGAAGGGTACAATTAGGAAGATAGAATGATCTGTGTATTCAGAGATCAATCCTAGATCTGAGGCAGAAATGGAAAGAGATCTTTATAATTAGTCTGACAAAAAGCACTAATGGAAGAACAGAAATGTATAACAAATAGATGACAGAGATAAATGCTTGTGGTGGTTATTCTTTGTGTGAGCAGGCACTGTTACTGACATGAAATTGATATCTATTGTTATGGGCAAGGTTAAGAAGGCAGATCTCTGCTTAGTAACGGAGATTGCTTTCAATGGTGCTATTAATATCACACTGCATTTGTATGTCCATTACATAATAATCAAGTAAGACTAAGATGGATTTGATAAGAAGTGGTCTGGGAAAACTTTTTAGTTTTTGTTACTATACTAGCAAGTATTTCATAGTGTTTAAGCTTTCAAAATAGTCACATTATTTTTCATCAGACACTGCTAAGAATTTTTTAAATTCAAATCAACAGAATAATGTATTTTTCACCTTGATATAAACTAAATTTGCCAGTTCTTCAACCAGATGGAAATCTCTGAGAACTGGCTGGGTCCTGGCTCCCAGAATTATCAAAGAAGAGGAAATTTTTGACATTTGGAATTGCAAAAAATCATCTGGGTTGAAAGTAGAGCATTGCTCCAAGGTTGTGGAGATAAATGGTACTGGAGGAAAGTGGCATTTCAGAGGCAGAAAGCATCTGGGGCTCGCATAATTCTTGTCCTACCCAGGCACAGTTTGCACAGTTTGTCTGCATGTCATCGTCTAATTATCTTCATCTTCCTGCCCTTCAGTTACCACCCAGTGATCTGGGACTGGCAAGACCTAGAAGCCTGAACTCTTTTTCCTTCGTCTAACCAATTCTCCACAACTTACCACCTTTTATTAAAGTCACGTAAAATTGCCCAAGCCCTAATTGCTTCTTTGCTTTTTCACTTCTTCTCTGAGAAGCCTCTATACATGTAAAATTAAAAGTGTTTTCAAAAATAATATCCCTTTTTTCTGTTGTCTCTTGTCAGTTGAATCCACAGATACCCAGCTTAGAAGAATTAGAAGAAACATTTTTTCTCTTCTACAAAGTACCTCAGACTGATCTCTGCCTGTACGATCATGCTTCCTTCTTCTCTCCGGCCCACTACCTTCCTCTTATAAGAACCTTTGTGATAATATTGTATTCACTCATATAATACGATGTAGTCTTCACCTCTTAAGATCCATAAATTAATTACATTTGTATGGTTCCTTTTGCTAACATTCATAGGTTGTAGGAATTTTGGAGAATCATTATTCAGCATATCATAGTATCTTTTTCCCTACATACAAAGTTCTAATGAAGAGTAGCCCCCTTCACTGCCTTAAGGTAGGTCATGACTCAGGTTTGGACAATCAGGCTTGGACAAATCCACTTTCTTATAATCACAGTGATTGGAACAAGTTAGAGTATCTGCATCAAGATGACCTATTGAGACTAATATCAGAACTACTGGGAGAGAAGAATTTATTTCCACTTGGGTTGTACATGAATTCAATGAAAGCCTAGAGCTTCTAATTGCAATACTTGTTGCTAGTTTGGATACTTCCATCTTAAAATAAGAAATTATGGAAGAATTAGGACCAAGAAATGGAGAGATTGACATCATTGCTTACCCAATTCTACTTGAAAGTCTTCTTTCCCGATGCTCTTTAAATTAAATATGACTAAAAAGTACCTATTTAATCTAAATTAAATTGGATTTTTATACCTTGTTACCCAAAGTATCAAGATCAATACATCATCATTCCCCGTTTAGAACATAAAGAAAAAAGCTAGAGGTCATAAAGGGGAAGTAACTAAACAATGGCACAAAGACAAAGAGGCAAGGTTTGAAATTACTGACTCTATGCTTTTTTTACATGTATGCAACTGAGCTGATAATAGCTGAGAATGTATGAAAAACATGTAATTTATCTGTTCAGGAAGTTTGTCCATTATTAGCCACCAAGTACTTCCTGAAGTTTCTCTCATGATGACGATTCATACTCTGCTAAATTCAATTTGGGCTCAGGTCACACAGTCCAAATAGAGAAAAAAGCTGATATAAATGGAGACCTTTTTCTGCAATGACAAAGTACAGAGTCAAGTACTAACTGATGATAGGGGTAATATAAAAATCTAAAAAGTCTGTGGGAAGGGGCTGGAAGATTGGAAGATGTCAGGGCTCTTGTTTGTAAGTGATACTCTATCTCCTCACAGCAACTCTAGTTCAGAACTCTTAGGGAAGACATTGCCCTGGAGAGTAACCAGTGTGATAAGGAGTGTGTGTGTATGTGTGGGGTCCCATAGGTTTCCAGCTAAATCAGATGCCACTCACTGTGGTCAGAGAGATACAGTCTTACTGGTTTCCATTGATAGGAGTAATGGGAGACAAAATGTTGAGAAAATGAAGAGGGTGCTATTTCCGTAAAAAGAGAAATGAAATGGATTTGTAGAATAATAATTGTATATCAAAGCTAGACAAGAGAGGAAATGTCTCCCAGAGGACTGAGACAGGCTTTCTCTAAAGGAGACAGATGAATGGCTTACAAACATGTGAAAAAATGCTCATCGTCTCTAATTATCAGAGAAATGTATATCAAAACCACCCTGAGATATCACCCAACTCTAGTAAGAATGACATCTCAAAGCTGCAGATGCTGGTGTGGATATGGAGAGAAGGGAACACTTTTATACTGCTAGAGGGACTGCAATGCAACCTTTTTGGAAGGAAGTATGGAGAATCCTCAAGGAATTCAAACTAGACCTGAACCTTCAATCCCATCACTGGGCATCCACCCAGAAGAAAAAAAAATCCTTTTATTGTAAGGACATTTGCACTGACTACATATCACAGCTCAATTTATAATTGCCAAAATGTGGAAACAACCTAAATGCTCACCAATCCAGGAATGGATTAAAGAGCTGTGGTATATGTATACTATGGAATACTATTTAGCCACTAAAAAAAAATGGAGACTATACATCTTTTGTACTAACTTGGATGGAGGTGGAACACATTCTTCTTAGTAAAGCATCACAAGAATGGAGAAGCAAGAATCCAATGTACTCAATTTTGATATGAGGACAATTGATGACCTAGTACACATGGAGGGTGGGAAAATGGGAGAGCAGAGAGAAGGGAGAAGGGAGGAGGGTGGAGGGCCTGATGTTTTGGCACACATATATGAGAGGGACTTTGCCTGAAAAATGCAATTAGTGTAACCTGGATGAATCCCAAACAATCAAAAAATAATAATTTGGACATTTCCAGGAAAGGGACGATCTGGCAGCTCCAAAATTAAATGCTCTGTCACTTAGGAGAATAAAAAAAATACAACCAAAGGGGAATAAAAGACAAAACCTGGAGAAAGAGGCCTGAGGGAAGAAGTTTCCTACAGAGAACTTCCAGTTGGTACTTGTTATTAACTCCTCTGTATAACCAGCACAACTCACTGACAGGGTGCCAGGGAGTTCAAATGGACAGGTCTTTTAAAATCACATAGTAAAGTATTAAATTCAAGTGACACCTATATAACCAAAAAATTATTTAAAAATTGGGTTTTTATTGTGTTGGTGTGACACTGTTACTCTTGCCTAACCCCACCTAAATTCCAGTTGACCCCAGTTTATTGTTTTTAGTTACCAAAAGCATTATGGCCACCTACATGGTTTAAGGAGGCTGGAGGGATGTATTCTTTGTAATTTGCTTTTTAGTTAAAAGATTCAAATTAATTCATAACAATGCTTTTAAACTTATCTCCCTCCACAAAAAATAATCCTAGTGAGTAAGAAATTCAGTTAGCAACCCAAGGCAGAACTCTTGCTGACGTTTACTTTCTGTAGGGGGCTAGGGAAGGGAAATATGTTATAGAAACTGTATGAATACTCTAAATATAATTTAGGTTGATTGACATCTTGAAAACTGGCCCTGCCCTCCCAAAACCTTATAACACATTGTTTCTATGAGCAAATGTAATCTAAGTGGGCCATGGGCTGAACACCATTTCTTAAGTAAGAAGCTCAATGTCATAGGTGATTAGGTTCCCAAAAAGAAGCCACTTATGAAAGATCCTCTAGGCCAAGCAGAGGAGTCCAATGCATGAGATAAGCAACAGGCTTGGGAAGTGTCTGGTGATGAAAGTGACAGAATAAGAGCAGAATTATGGGCCAGTTGGATGGGCAGAGCCATGAAGACTTGACTGAATGGAGAGCCTGGCATCAGAGTTATCAGCCCCAGAGCAGTGCCAGTGAATCTTGTTGGTCGTGTTAGGGGGAAGGAAGGAAGATGACATAGAAAGGAATTTTCTAAAGTTCTTTACAAAGGCCATTAGAGGTTTCTTAGAGGAAACAAAGGCTTTTCATTTCTCTATGGCATTATAAATCATGTTCTCTCTAGATAATTGAGAGTGATTCTGTACCTGAAAATAGTCTTTCCCTTGGAGGGAAGACAAACACAAGCATAAACAGAAATATTCTGCTGGGGTCATGTTTCTGTCAAAAGCATTAAAAGCTCAGGGGGTGCTTGCTGATGCAGAAATGGAAACAGCAGTGGTTTAAGATGAAGCATTATCTGTTCAATATAGTCCAGTAGGAAATGGTTATTAATAATTCCTGTGTCCCTCAAAATTCAGAAGGTTACCACCTTCTGAAAAGTAATAGAAGCATGCACTTGAAGAAAAAAGCATGTCTTTATGCTTTGAGAAATGCTTCTTTCATAATTAATGATAGGTGAGTGTATCCTTCCCGGAACTTTTAAGAACTTGAATTTTGTTGTGTAGAATCAGATCTCCTATTTCCTTCCTTTGAAAGAGTAGCCGTGTTTTATTCTTCTGAAATAAACATGCCAATTATTTAATCATGAATGTGTGCATTTGTATTAGTTTCCTATTTCTGTTTAACAAATCACTATGAACATAATGAATTAAAACAACACAAATTTATTATCTTACACTTTAGGAGGTTAGAATTTTGAAATGGGTCAGTAGGGCTGTATTCCTTCTGGAGTCTCCAGGAAAAGACCCATTTCCTTACCTTTTCAGCTTCTTAAGGCTGCATTGCTTAACTTAGGGCCCTTTGCTCTTTCTTTAAAGCCAACAATGTAGCATCTTAAAATCTCTCTTTGACCTTTTTTTTTTCTGTAGTCATATCCCTTCCCTCACGGTCTCTCCTTGGAAATTCCCTGTGATTATTTTGGGCCCACTGGAATAATTCTGGATAATCTCCCTATCTCAAGATCTTTAATATAATGATACTTGAAAAGTCTTCTTTGCCGTATTAAGCATAACAACATATTCAAAGATTCTATGAATTAGGATGTGAATGCCATATATATTTTTTAAAGTGCCTACTCTACTATGAAATGTTACAGGCCTAAGATTGTCTAAATTCTCATTAATAAAATGATCTATATATTAAAGAAAATTTATTGTGATACATGATAACACAAGCAGTTGGTTTGCAGGTGATGATTTTGAGGAGGTGGTGTAGTGGAAGAAAGTCTAGGGGCATCAATTCTGTTTTAGGGTTTTTTTTTTTTTTAGCTCAGAATGAGTGAAAGAAAAGATTCTTCTATCTCCCTCCCACCTCAGAGGATACCTCTTTGCCTTTTTTCATCCCCATGCAATAAAACTAAACATTTAGGAATATTTCTTTGGACATTTTCAATCAACTTAAAATTCACTAGGGCAGGAATCAGTTGGATTTTGCTTTTAAGAAAAGAAATATGTGCTGATTTTTTTAAGAGATATAAACTTGTCAGTGGCTAAGCCAGCATCATTCTACAATTAGAGAAGAAATTATATTAATCAACAGATATGGGGGAAAAAATCTCCACACCTCTGATGGATAAAAAACTGATTCCTGGATGTTGGGAATGTACAGCCTGCGTGAGTGGTGTGCTTCTGCGATGTCTTACCATGTGGTTCCTTACCTCAGCATCTTTACAGTCTATAGTCAAGGACTGTTGCTTAATGTTATTTTTGTCTGAGGACCATTTATAAGACTGTATTTAGTTGTTAATAGAAATCCAAATGCTGCCTCTAAAGCTGTTTGACCTTCAGCAAGATATTGCAATTGTGTATCTGCTTCCCATTTGCAAAAAGAACAAGGCCCACTAACTGTCCCCTGAAGCTCTTTTGAGACCATTAGACATAAATCAATAATATATTTATTATTATAGCATTAAGTAGAAACATGTTAGAGTCCCAAATTCCTATATTAGGCATTATAACCACAAATATCAACAAATAGTTGGTTTTTATAGTACGTCTTTAGCTGATGAAACCTATGACCTGTGAAAGTGTGAGGAAAATGACGAAGACGTATCTTAGCATCACTGGAGGAATTAAAGCCTAATCATTGAGGACTTATAGGGAGTCACGTCAGATTGAGGTCAGATCAGAGATTCCTTCACCCTAAAAATTGTTCAAATGAAATGAATACAAACTAAAAATACTTTCTAAAAAGGCAAAAAAAAAAATTCAAAAATTTAGCAATAGAGGTACAATCCAGTATCTTAAGTATCAAAAAAGTTTTTGACAAGGTAAGGGAAATCTGTCCCTTTACTCACAATGCTTATAATACCAAATGTGTGAGGCTTTCTTTTCCCACCAAAAAACAATACTCCACTGTTCTTTAGAACCAACTGGGCATCATATGATTTAATTTCAATCCTGACACTAACCATCCAGAGTTAGCACAGTCTATATATTAAGGGCTCAGTCTCACCAG
Organism: Arctocebus calabarensis; assembly: GCA_963573935.1. Taxonomy (NCBI): domain Eukaryota; kingdom Metazoa; phylum Chordata; class Mammalia; order Primates; family Lorisidae; genus Arctocebus; species Arctocebus calabarensis. The sequence goes on from CAUYON010064106.1 coordinate 12,132, forward strand.
CCCAGTCCTGACTCCAGACACACTTGCAAGTGGTGGGTTCCTAAATTACACATGTGTGTGTCTGACTTAACATATCAGATTCCCACACCCTTTCCACTGTTTCAAGAAGTTTTTATACAGAACTGAAGGAAGTACTTTACTAATGTTCATAGTTTATTGTTAGTGATGTTATAAGAAAAGCAAATGAACAGCCAGACGAAGAGGCATATAGAAGGCAAGGTTGACAAGAGTCCTGTGTGTAGAAGTTTCCATCCAGTGGCCTTAAGGTGCACCACCCTCCTGACACGTGTTTTCCAACCTGGGAGGAATAAATGGTTTAAAAATCTATTGTGAAATTTAAAAACTCAAAAGAATTGAAGTATTTTTTTAATTAATGTTTGTGTTTTAGAAAAATAAGAACATGAATTCAAGAAACAGCTAAGTGAAAAAACAATACAATAAAATAGAAGGGGAGATTGTAGAATTGAGGCAATAAATTTCAAAGAAAAATTATTTCATTAGACACACAATAAACTAATTAAACATAACAAAAAACACAATAAATATAGCTGACAATAGAATTACTGACATAAGGAAAGTCTTGAGATAATTGCCAAGCAAAATAATAGAATGATTAAAACAATTTGAGAAGAAAACATTGTACAAGATGGAGAAACTAAATAAATGTAAGGAAATATCTATTCCTGTGCGTTTCTGTTAAGGTAAAAAACATCATAAGTGAGAGAGCACGGCATTAAAAAATGTCTTGAAAGATGAGAACTTGATCTAAAAGTTGGAGAAAAACTTAATTTATTTTAGGAGCAAACACTCAGACTTATCCTAGCTAAAATTTTAAAACTTAATGGAAAATATTTTTTTAGGCATTCAAACAACAAAAGAGGGAGAGGCTAGTCTGGGTTTAAGCTTTTACACATTGCCATTCAAAGATAGAATTCAAGAGTAAAGTCTATAGAATTCTGAGAGAAAAACAATTTAATCCATGAATACTATGCCAAATAAAGGTCATAAATATTCTTCAATATGCAAAAACTATAGCTATACATACTCATAGATTTTATGGCACAGAAGTACTTAGTCTATGATAACTAATAGATTTTTTGAATGAATTTTAAAATACAGGAGATTAAATAAAAGACAGCAAATATTAATTAAAAAAATGATGAACAAACAATGGGAATTATGATCCCAGAACAGAGTAAAAATATAATTATTACAAACAACACTCATATACATAACAAAAATTAAGTGCCAGGAAGAGGAATCAGGAGCAATTTTAAAAGCCTAATTTTATTATCACCTATAGAAAGTAATCTGAAATTGAAAAATACATTCTAAAAATACAAAAATAATTTCATAATCTTGATTATTTTCATAATTGTTTAAAAGAGAAATTGTTTAAGAAGTAACATGTATTGGAATCAAGAAACATTTGTAGTAAATTTGAAATTTATTTTATTGTGTTTAGGTTTTTTTTTCTTTTGCATTAGGGATAGCAGAATTATATCATTTAACTTATCAATGACTATAGAACTTATCTGAAAAATCTCTTTCAATTAAACCAATGCTTAGGAGTATAAGAGTGATAAATATTCAATAGGACTCCACAACAAATGGCTAAATTGGCCATTCCCTCTATATTTTTTTCAAAATACATGTGACTCTGAGTAAACAAGATTTATATTCTAATTCAACAAATATTTATTGACTGTGAACAGCTATTAAGATTCTATGCTAAGATCTGTCAAAAGTTTTATTTAGTTAAATAATGAAAACAAAAAGCCATCCTAAAGAGACTATTTTAAAACACATAGAAATAACCTTTGTGAGCACCTAGAAGAAGTACCTAAGTTTTGAAGCTTTCTTTTACATTTATTGAATGGTTTAAATGACTAGGTGGACAAAGGTTTTAGTCTAGCCTAAAGAGTCTCACTTGTAATGTTCATAAGAATTACTGAGAGCATTTGTCCATGAAAATGAGTGTACTCTACTGAATTAGTGACTTAAAACTCTTTGGAAAAAATTGCACCTTGATGTCCTGGTTTTAGAATCAACTAAACTAAGGTAAAAATATCACCTCCCTAAAAATTCAAATTATTTTATTAAAATGTAAATTGTGTACTATAATTCCATTTTTATAGACAGAAATCTATCACCTTTTCCTCTATTTTTCAAGTTGATGACTTGTCCAAATGTTTGGAAATATGTATGAAAATATAGCTAAAACTAAAACTGTTAATTCTGAGTGATAGAAAGTTAGGTGATTTTTAAAAAATTTACTTTTATAAACACTTAGAAATTTTGTTAACATGCTAATGATCATAAATTGCTATAGGCTGAATTGCATCTCCCCTCCCCCACAATCCATGTGATGCCTTAACTCCAATGACTATATTCTAACATAAGGCCTTTAAAGAGATAATTAAGGTTAAATGAGTTCATAGCAGTGGAGCCTAATCTAATAGGACTTGTGTCCTCTTCAGAGGAGCAAAAGACACCCAGTGTGCACCCTTATAGAGGACAACACCAAGAGAAGATGCTCCTCTGCAAGTCAATGAGAAAGGCACCAGGAGAAACCAGATCTGGTGACACTGTGATCTTGAACTTCCAGCCGCTAGAACTGTAAGAAAAACTGCTTAAGCCACCTAACACGTGGTATTTTGTTATGTCAGCCTGGCAGATTAATACATACATTGTTTTTATATAAGCTCATTCAAACACTGTCTTTCTCTTTCTCTTTTTCTTTACCTCTCTTCTTCATAGTTGACAAAATGTCTGATGGCCTTTTGAGAAAAGATGCTCAGTAAGTGTAAAGATATAATCATGATAAAGCCCTAAAGAGTTTGAAAGGGACTTGACTTTAGACACACAAACTAAGACTGCAAAATTGGTTGCAAGGTCCCTTAAGAACAGGCTCTTGCCTGAGAGCATTCTCAGCTGTCCATTTCCAATCACATCAGAGAACACCAAAAGAGCTCCTTTTACAACAGGTTGGCACTTTAGCTTTTGATCCCCCTCAGGAATCAGAAAGTGCAGTGATCTATTTCTTATCATTTAAGCTTGAAAATGTTTTAGTCTGCCTGAAGGTGATGGCTCAACTTGATATTGAACTGGCTTTTCCCCAGTACCTTGGGAAAAAAAAATCCTAGGTTAGGCTCTTTCTCAAAATGGCTATTCTTTTAGAGGAAAGAGACACAAAAAGAGAATTTGACTCTTCCATGAATCCTTTATTTCCCAAAGTTTGTTTCCACTGGCTGCTTTACAAATATACTAGTTTAAGTCACTGCATTTGAAAATGTGTTGTCTAGGAACTGGCTTTAAGATGGCGGCTGAGTAACAGCTTCCTTGCAACTGGGCACAGTGAGACTGGGGAGAGAAGACTTCAGGCATCTCTGGCTGGTGAGATCTGCCCAGAAATATCCCTTTGGGGACACAGGGAGACAGTGGGAGACTTCTGGACCCCCTGAGGAAGGCAAAAGCAGTGGATATCTGGCAACTGGTTGCATGTGTTCGTTAGATCTAATCCTGCTGGCACCTCTGGCTGCAGCAGCAGTGAGATTGCAAACTGGAAAGGCCTTACCTGTGAGTTTGGGTTTCTTTTGGACTTGACACTCAGTTGAACTGCCTTGGGAGAACTGGGGCAAGAGTGTGGAGGTCTTTGAGTGTTGTCTGGGGCTCCAGACTGAGCTACCGAGCCAGATGGAGCTACCAGTGTTTGGTTGTGGGTCCTGCAGAGAGGAGAACTGCCTTGGCAAGCTCCACCCTCAGGGTTGCAGAACAAGCATGGGGAGGGAGCGAGTAATCTAGTGACTGAGCAGCCTAAAGGTGGGGACTGAGATGCCTTGCAGCCTTATTCCTCAGGGGCATAGGGTGAGACTGGTTTTGGCACGCTGTAAAAGTGGAGAGCCACTTAAGGACTGATTCCCGCCACAAGTGTTTTCCTGGGAAAGCTTCTACTTAGCCCAAGTTAGCAATTTAAAGTGCCTTCTAAGCAGGCTGAGGAGAATTTAAGCTCTCCACTCTGTGGGGTTTGAGAAATCATTACAGGCCACCGGTCTCCATTTTGTTCAGCCGTATCAACATTGTGATTAACATATCATACCCCAGAAGATCACCTCTTGCCCAGATAATATCAGCAAGATATATATACTGCTTTGTTTTTTTGGTTTTGTTTTGTGGTTTTTGTTGTTATTGTTGTTTGTTTGTTTTCGTTATTGTTGTTTTGTTTTTAATTTCAACATTTTCCTTAAAGATTTTTCTTTTCTTTTCTTTTATTTCTTCATTTTCCTAGTTTAAATATAATTTTCCATTGTTGCCTTTTTCAACAATTAGACATCAATTTTGCTAGTGTTTCCACCCATAGTAATTTTTTTTTCCCCCAATCTTATCCCGTAAAGTTTTAGGTTTGCTTGTTTTGATTTGATTTATTGCGTTTTTGTCTGCCCTCTCTACTTGGTGGAGGTCGAGTACTGTGTCCAAACAGGCTGGCAAAGAGCTGCTGACCTAATCACCCAACCAGGCACCCCCAGAGGTTGGGGGCTCTTAAAGTTGGATCAAAGTATCCTACTGTGGCTTGGCACCTGTAGCTCAACAGGCTAAGGCAACAGCCACCTACACCTGAACTGGTGGGTTCAAATCCAACTCAGGCCCACCAGACAACAATGACAGCTGCAACCAAAAAATGGCTGGGCATTGTGGTTGGTGCCTGTAGTTCCAGCTACTGGGAGGCGGAGGCAGGAGAATCACTTGAGCCCAGGAATTGGGGGTTGCTGTGAGCTGTGATCACGGCACTCTATCCAGGGTAACAGCTTGAGGCTCTGTCTCAAAATACCCTACTGTTCACCTATATTGCTTCTGTCCCCCTCTTTCTGTGCCTCTTTTCCTTTGGTCAATAGTTGCTTCTACCCACCCCCTCTCCTTCCTTTTTCTTTTCTTTCTTTCTTTCTTTTTTTCTTTTTTCCCTTCTTGTTCTTCAATCTTCTCATCCTTCTGGTCCTGTACCAAAGGACTCATCGAAACCCTTGTCAAAAAGCATGGCAATTTAAAGAGCAGGAGGAAGTGAAAGGAAAATTAGGGCAAGAAAACAGATAAAAGAAATCACTCATGAGAAAGAATCAGCAGAAAACTCCTGGCATCATGAAAAACCAGTCCAGAACAACCCCCCCTCCCCTAGGGGCTGTGAGGTAGATACTGCAGAGGATTCCACCTATAGGAAAAGTTAGAAATGTCAGAAAGGGAATTTAGAATACAGATGATGAAAACAATCAAGGAAATGAAGGAAGCAATGAAGGAAAATGCTGATAAAGCGGAAAAAGAAATCCAAAAACAGAATCAATTAAGAGAAGAATATAAAAGGGATATGGCAGAGATGAGGGAACTGAAGCAGTCAATTAGGGAACTTAAAGATGCAGTAGAACGTATCAACAACAGATTAGACCATGTAGAAGAAAGAATCTCAGAGGTAGAGGACAAAGCTCTTGAGATAACTCAGATACTTAAAGAGGCAGAAAAGAAGAGAGAGAAATCAGAACGTTCACTGGTGGAATTATGGGACTCTATGACACGTTCAAATATACAAGTTACAGGTATCCCAGAAGGAGAAGAAGAGAGCCCCAGGGGAATGGAAGCCATACTAGAGAATATTATAGATGAAAATTTCTCAATTATCACCAAAGATTCTGACATTTTCCTTTCAGAGTGATATCAGACCCCAGGTCGCCTCAACTCTAACCTCAAGACACATAGTGATGAACCTGTCGAAAGTCAAGATAAAATAAAAGATTCTTCAAGCTGCCAGGAGTAAGCACCAGTTGACCTACAGGGGCAAATCTATCAGGGTGACTACAGACTTCTCCAATGAAACTTTCCAAGCAAGAAGACAATGGTCATCTACCTTTAATCTACTTGGACACAGAATTCTATATCCTGCAAAGCTAAGTTTTAAAATTGACAGAGAAATCAAATCATTTACTGATATACAAACATTGAGAAAATTCGTCACAACAAGATCAGCTCTACAGGAACTACACCAACCTTTTCTGCACACTGACCATCACAATGGATCAACAGCAAAAGAAGTCAGAAATTAAAGGACAGAGCCTAACTTCCACACTGATGCAAAAGATAAAACTAAGCAATGGACTCTCATAAAACTAGATGAATAGAACACTACCACACTTATCAATTATCTCAATAAATGTTAATGGCTTGAATTTCCCACTGAAGAGGCATAGATCGGCTGACTGGATTAAGAAACACAAGCCATACATTTGCTGTCTTCAGGAAACACACTTAGCTTCAAAACACAAATTAAAACTCTGAGTTAAGGAGTTGGAAGACAATTTTTCAGGCAAATGGAATTCAGAAGAAAAGAGGAGATGCAATCTTATTTTCAGATACATGTGCATTTAAAGCAACTAAAGTCAAAAAAGACAAAGATGGTCACTTTATATTGGTCAAGGGGAAAAAAAACAAGAAGACGTTTCAATTCTAAATATTTATGCACCCAATTTAAATGCTCCCAGATTCTTGAAACAGACCTTACTCAGTCTGAGCAATATGATATCCTATAATACCATAATAACAGGGGATTTTAACACTCTTCTTATAGAACTGGATAGATCCTCTAAATAGAAATTAAACAAAGATAGAAGGGACTTAAATGACACCCTAGAACAACTGTGCTTGATAGATGCATATAGAACTCTCCATCCCACAGATAAAGAATATACATTCTTCTCATTGGTCCATAGAACATTCTCCAAAATTGATTATATCCTAGGACACAAAACAAACCTCAACAGAATCAAAAGTATTGAAATTTTACCTTGTATTTTCTCAGAGCACAAGGCATTAAAGGTAGAACTCAACCCCAACAAAAACGTTCAAACCCACACAAAGGCATGGAAACTAAACCTTCTGTTGAATGACATTTGGGCACAGGAAGAAATAAAACGTGAAATCATTAACTTCCTTGAGCACAACAACAATGAAGATACAAGCTACCAAAACCTGTGGGATACTGCAAAAGCAGTTCTAAGAGGAACATTTATCGCTTTAGATGCCTGCATTCAAAAAACAGAAAGAGAGCGCATAAACAAACTGAGAAGCCATCTTATGGAATTGGAAAAAGAAGAACAATCTAAGCCTAAACCCAGCAGAAGAAAAGAAATATCCAAAATTAAATCAGAGATCAATGAAATTGAAAACAAAAGAATCATTCAGAAAATTAATGAAACAAGAAGTTGGTTTTCTGAAAAAATAAATAAAATAGATAAACCTTTGGCCAGACTAATTAGAAATAAAAAAGTAAAATCTCTAGTCACTTCAAGCAGAAATGATAAAGGGGAAATTACAACTGATGCCACAGAGATACAAGAGATCATCTCTGAATACTACCAGAAACTCTATGCCCAGAAATTTGACAATGTGAAGGAAATGGATCAGAATTTGGAATCACACCCTCTCCCTGACTTAGCCAGGAAGAAATAGAGCTCCTGAACAGACCAATTGCAAGCACTGAG
>CAUYON010064111.1:0-14230 GCA_963573935.1 Arctocebus calabarensis
TTACATCAGAGCACATATCATATTACTGGGTCCAATGACCTCATTGAATGCAAAGATAGATCGGGCCCTTATTGGCACAGTTCAAAAAGCCTCTACCTTTCACTCTTACATACACACTAATGCAAAAATGCTCTGTAAGAAATTTCAACTTACAAGAACACAGTCTCAGCAGATTCTTTCTAACTGCCCTTCTTGTTCAAAGATACACTTACCTCCCTTTCCAGAAGGAACCAACTCTAAAGGTGAAGCAGCAAATCAGATATGGCAGATGGATGTAACCATTGTCTCATTATTTGGTAGACTGAAACATGTTCATCATTCCATAGATACTTTCTCTCATTTCTCTTGGGCTACTGCCTTACTGGGAGAAAGGACTCATCATGTCATTCAACATTTGTTAGAGTGCTTTAATATTATGGGTCTCCTTAAATCTATTAAAACTGATAATGCACTTTATTATTCTACTCACAAATTAAATACCTTCCTATCTTTTTGGAATAGTCAATTATCTCATGGTATTCCTTACAATTCTCAAGGACAAGCCATTATTGAGCGACATCATAAAACATTGAAAGATATGTTAGCTAAACAGAGAGGGGGAGAGGATATTCTCCTTTTGAATAATAGTCCTAAGTACATGCTCACTAGAGCTCTTTTCACTCTCAATTTTCTGAATCTCAGCAACGACAGAAAGACAACTGCAGAACGCCATTGGACATCTCTCATTCATCCACCATCGTCTCCAATACAACAACTTATTTTTTTGTAGAAAATCTGACATGTCAGAGTGGAAGCCTAGTTATGTACTGCATTGGGGTCGAGGTTTTGCCTATATTGTTACAGAACAAGAAGAGAAGCAGTGGCTACCAGCCCGCTGGATTAAGCCTTGACACAAGCAGGAAATCTTACCAGCACTTTAACAAATTTGTTTTCACTAACTTTTCTGTTATTCATAGGACCCTTAATTTTGGAGCTTAGGTAATTTCATAATAGAGAAACCCTGGATCAATCTCCTCTGTGGGAACTCTAGCTGCCTCTCCCATATCACCGTCCATCATCAGCAGGAAGCAGTTAAGACCAGTCAGCATCCTATTTCCCTAAGAGGCAGTAGGAGTTTCTATGCAGAGTGGGAGGATTGATACAGGATTTCATTATTTGGGGCTGAATAACAAGCCCCAGGTAAGCTTAGTATGCATATTCTAAACCTTTGAAAGTTATGACAACAAAGATCTCAAACAGCAGGCTTCGAGGTAAAGGTTATACTGGTATTGGCCAAGATGAGAGAATTTCACTTGTTGAATTTATCTCTGTTTCTATTGGGCACCTAATTGTTACTCAAAGTTATACTGCTCTTTGGAAAGGGTCTGAGTTTGGTACAGCCCTTTCCCCACCTAACATAACTTCGGGTGGTGATTAATACTTCCCATGGAAGCATTGTGGGCCCTGTGGGTCAGCACGTAGCACAAGATGGTGGTGATTAGCACAAAAGGGACTTGTTTTCTCCTATGCCTAGTTTGGCTAAAACAATTTCCCTTATACCCGGATTAGTTCCGTTGGTGTAATTTTGTTATATTTATATGCCCTTTTGTTTCTTTTACTTAGCAGGAAGGAAAGCTCCTCGGTGAGGAGAACAGCTGAAATAACCAACAACAGATTTTCTCCCTTGCCTCCAAGACATGTCTTTCATACACTAGAGGGGAGATATGTAGAGGACGCCAAGACCCAGAGGACCTCTGAGCAAGATGATTTGCAGCTGGGGGGGGGGGGGCGGGAACTCGGCCAATTCCTCCGCAGATGCTCCTTGTGGAGAGAGAGTCCGAGCCCATGGAGAGCCTTGGGCACGTAGTCTTTATTTAATACTCTCCTCCCCTGTCTGTGCTGTCTCAATAAAAGGCTACTGCAGAGGTTGCTCAAGGCTACCCTGCAATCTGCGCTAGCCCACATCCTACTAGCTTGTACTTCTAATCCACATCTCGCCTGGTTCCTTTCTGCGGCAATGGAGACCAGGGCTATAGGGGCTGTGACAAAACAGGCAAATTATCACATAAGAAAGGCAAAATAATAAGAAAATATTTTGAAATAAGTTATAATGAAAATACAGTATTTCCTAATTTAGCTATGTAGTTAAAGCAGTGCTAATAGGAAGATTTATAATTCAAATATTTATAATCAAAAAGTAAAATCAAACCAGAGTTTCTACTTCAGGAAGCAAACAAAAGAAGAACAAAATTTAGCCACAAATTAGTAAGAAAGAGATGAAAAGATGATGCTAGAAATCAACAAATACAAAATAAACATTCAGGAAAACTATCAAAGCCTTAATTTGGCTCTTTGAAATAATTTTAAAAATTAAACCCCTAGCAAGTTTAAATATGAAAAAAATTAAAAATTACCAATAGAATTTGATGTGATATATTTATGTCAAATCATTAAAATGGTAATCAAACAATATAACTAACTTTTTGCTTATGAACTCTACTGTTAAGATGAAATAAGAAAATTCTGTGAAAAAACTAAACCCATATATTAGAATAGCTCAATATGTGTTAAATGAATTGAAATTATAATAATAATAATTTTCCATAAAGGATAAATAAAATTCAAATTTCTTCCCTGATAAAAATTTCACTGTTGAGTGTTATCACATACAATTCACTAATCCTACACAAACTTTTTCTAGAAGAAACAGACAGGGTTGTCTTTCATTGTGTGTCCTGTGACCAGCATCGTTCTTATAACAAAATCACTAATAAATAAGAAGAGAAAATTATAGTTTAATGACCAATATTTCTCATGACTACGGATGCGAAAATTCTTAGCAAAGTATAAACAAATTCTATGATATGATTGAGTATAAAATATTTGATTTTGATTCAAAGTTTATTATATCCTAAACAAGAAGCAGTACAATTAATCAAAGCCTGTGCCTAAAACATGGACACAATATTGCCATCCTAATGGTAGCTTGTGAATACCATCCTCAAAGAAGCCTGGAGAAGTGGATGGAATCACAAAAAGAATTTTCCACTGTAGAGGATTGAATACTTTTCCTTGTGAGAAGTGGTTCAAAACCTAGAAGAAGTGGTAGTCAGCTGGTGCAATGTGTGATGAATGTGGGGTATAACAGAGAGCTTCCAAGTCCAACTTCTGTAGTTAGAGCAGCATTGTTTGTGCAGCATGTGGTGGAGTATTGTCCTACAGGAGGATTAGTCTGCCTTATTGACCAATTGGAGCTGCTTAATCGCAAGCATCCTCATCATTTCATCCAATCGTTTGCTGTGCGGTAGACATTCACAGTAGAGACCAGGTGCAGCTGCTCACATCTGTAATCCTAGCCTTTTGGGAGGCTAAGATGGGAGGATCACTTACAGACAAGAGTTAGAAACCAGCCTGAGCAAGAGCAAGATGCTAGTCTCCACCAAAAATAGAAAAGGTTAGCCCACCATGGTGACATGGATATCTCTGAGCTATTCAAGAGTCTGAGGCAAGGAGATTGCTTCAGTCCTGGTGTTTGAGGTTGCAGTGAGCTATGATGACATCACTGCTTTCTACTCTTGGCAAAAGATGGAGACTCTGTCAAAAGGAAAGGAAAGGAGAGGGGAGGGGAGGGGAGAGGAGAGGAGAGGAGAGGAGAGGAGAGGAGAGGAGAGGAGAGGAGAGGAAAGGAAAAGAAAAGATCTGCTGTAATCACCTGACCAGATTTTATGAAGTTGTATTGGATAATACCAGTGCTGGACCACCAAAAAGGCACCATTAGCATTATTTGATGAATATTTGGTTTTGGACTGTGCTTCAGCACTTTATCTTTACCCAACCATTGTGCCAAATGCTTGCAATTATCAAAAATATTCCATTTTCTTCACATTAACAATACAGTGTACAAATGGTTTGCCTTTATGTCATGACTTCCAAGAAAGCAAGCTTTAAGAAGATTGACTTCTGATGCTCATTAATTCATGTGAGACCCATCTACATCTATCTAGCTTACCTTTCTAATTAATTTGCAATGGTTCAATAATGTTGGAATAGTAACATCAAATCTTGCTGCTAATTTGTGCATACATTGAGATGGATATTATTCCACTGTACTACAGCTTTCATCTCATGTTCATCCATCATGGTCTCAGGTCACCCATGTGGCTCATTTGCAAGATTAAAATCACCAGAACAAAACTTCTCAAACCATTGACATACTATGTGTTCAATAGCCACACCCTTCTCAAAGATTTTACTGATATTTTCAGCTATTAGTGCTGCATTTGTTCCATCATGGAACTCAAATGGAAAAAACACGGATTTTTTACTTATCCATGGTTTTACAAAAATTGTTATCTTTTTGAAAGATAATCACAAGGCAAAGCATGCATTTGAAAGAATGATGCTCCTTCACAATAAAAAAAAAAAAAAGAAGTGTCAAAGTGAAATGTTGTTTTTATTTCTGAGTAATGTCTTGGTTATTTGGGGTTTTTTCTGATTCCATCTAAAATGAAGTATTATTTTCCTGAGGTCTTTAAAATATGACAATGGAGCTTTGATAGTAATTGCATTAAAATTATATATTGCTTTGGGTAGTATAGACATTGTAACAATGTTGATTCTTCCAAGCCATGAGCATGGTATGTTTTTCCATTTGTTAACATTTTCAGCTATTTCTTTTCTTAAAGTTTCATAGTTCCTTTATAGAGATCTTTCACATCCTTTGTTAAGTAGACTCCCAAATATTTCATCTTCTTTGGCACTACCTTGAAAGGAATAGAGTCCTTGACTGTTTTTCGGCTTGGCTATTGTTGGTATATACAAAGGCTACAGATATATGGGTATTGATTTTGTACCCTGAGACATTGCTGTATTCTTTGATCACTTCTAAAAGTTTTGTAGTAGAATCCCTGGTGTTTTCCAGATACATAATCATGTCATCTGCGAAGAGTGAAAGTTTGATCTTTTCTGACCCTATGTGGGATACCCTTGATCGCCTTTTCTTCCCTGGTTGCAATGACTAAAACTTCCATTACAATGTTGAAGAGCAATGGAGACACTGGGCAACCTTGTCTGGTTCCTGATTAAGTGGAAATGCCTTCAATTTAACTCCATTCAATACAATATTGGCTGTGGGTTTTTGTAGGTGGCCTCTATTAGTTTAAGAAATTTCCCTTCTATACCAATTTTTTTAAGTCTTCTGATCATGAAGCGATGCTGGATATAGTCAAGAGCTTTTTCTGCATCAATTGAGAGAATCATATTGTCTTTATTTTTTAATTTGTTTATGTGCTGAATTACATTTATAGATTTACGTATATTGAACCAGCCTTGAGACCCTGGGATACAGCCCACTTGGTCATGGTGAATAATTTGTTTGATGTATTGTTGGATTCTGTTTGTTAGTATCTTGTTAAATATTTTTGCATCAACATTCATTAGTGATATTCGTCTATAGTTTTCTTTACTTTTTGGGTCTTTCCCTGGTTTAGGAATCAAGGTGATCTTTGCTTCATAGAATGTGTTGGATAGTATTCCTTTTTTTCTATATTTTGGAAGAGATTTAGTAATATAGGTCCTAGTTCTTCTTTAGAGATTTGGTAGAATTCTGATGTGAAGCCATCTGGTGCTGGGCTTTTTTTTTTTTTTTTAGGGAGATTTTTTATAGTTGATGCTATTTCAGATCTTGATATAGGCCTGTTCAACATTTCCACTACGTTCTGGCTAAGTCTTGGTAGGTGGCATGCTTCCAAGTATTGGTCAATTTCCTTCAGATTTTTATATTTCTGAAAGTAATGTTTCTTGTAGTATTCGTTAAGGATTTTTTGGATTTCTGAGAGGTCTGTTATTTCTTCTTTACCATTTCTGATTGATGAAATTGGAGATTTTACTCTTTTTTTTTAACTGATTACGTTCACCAAATGTTTATCTATTTTATTGACCTTTTCAAAAAACCAACTTTTTGATTTATTGATCTGCTGTATAATTCTTTTGTTTTCAATTTCATTTAATTCTGCTCTAATTTTGATTATTTCTTTTCTTCTGCTGGGTTTGGGGTTGGAAAGTTCCTCCTTCTCCAGTTGCTTAAGAAGTCCCATTAAGTTGTTAACTTCCTCTCTTTCCATTTTCTTGAGGAAGGCTTGCAGTGCTATAAATTTCCCTCTGCAGGGATACTGCCTTTGCAGTATCTCAGAGGTTCTGATATTTCATGTCATTTCTTCATTGTCATTTTCTTCCAAAAATTTGGTAATTTCCTTCTTAATCTCCTCTATGACCCAGCTATCCTTCAGCATAAGGTTATTTATCTTCCATGTTTTTGTATAAGTATGCAGATTCCTGTTGTTATTGAGTTCAATTTTTATTCCATGATGGTTGGAGAAGATGTAAGGAATAATTTCTATTCTCTTAAATTTGCTGAGGTTAGATTTATGACCTAAGATGTGATTGATTTTGGAGTATGATCCATGCGGTGATGAGAAGCATGCATATCCAATTTTATTAGGATGAAATGTTCTGTAGATATCTGTTAAATCTAGTTGTTGAATGGTTAAGTTTAAATCTAAAATTTCTTTACTTAGCTTCTTATTGGAGTATCTATCCAACACTGCTAAAGGAGTATTAAAATCTCCAACTACTATGGCCTGGAGGAAATCAAGTTACTCATGTATATTAGAGTTTTTCTTATACATTGAGGCATATTCTGCTTGGGTGCATAAATATTAATAATTGAAATCTCATCATATTGAGTAGTACCTTTAACAAATATGAAATGTTCATCTTTATCCTTCTTTACTTTGGTTGGTTTAAAGCCTATTGTATCGGCAAATAAGATTGCAACACCTGCTTTTTTCTGTTTTCCATTTACCTGGAATATAGATGACCACCCCTTCACCTTGAGTCTAAATTTATATTTTAAGGTAAGATGAGATTCTTGTATGTAATAGATATCTGGCCTGATTTTTTTTATCCAGTCAGCCAACCTATGCCTCTTTAGAGGACAATTTAAACCAATCACATTAATTGAAAATAATGATAAATCTTTCAAAAGTCCAGTGGACATTTTTAATCCTTTCATCACCATGGAAGTTGAAATTGATGAAAAGTTTCTGGGTGAGTTTACTTTTGTGGTAGAGGATTACATTGCTCATTATGGAGGATAGGTCTGAGAATATCCTGGAGAGCTGGTTTAGTTATAGCAAATTTCTTCAACATGTGGATGTCTTTAAAGTATTTAATTTCTTCATCATAAATGAAACTCAGTTTAGCTGGGTACAGGATCCTGGGTTGAAAGTTATTTTGTTTTAGGAAATTAAAAGTTGATGACCATTCTCTTCTAGCTTGAAATGTTTGATCAGATAGATCTGTAGTTATTATAATTTTCTTCCCCTTGTAGGTAATAGATTTCTTTCGTCTGGCTGCTTTCAGAATTTTCTCCTTCATATTAACTTTAGTGAAGTTAATTATGAGGTGCCTGGGGGATGTCTTATTTGGGTTGAGTTGTGCTGAGTTCTGAAACTGTCTGCTATCTGAATTTCAGAACTCTTGGCATGTCTGGAAAGTTCTCTTTCATAGTCTCATAAAGAAGAGACTCTGTGCCTTTTGATGCCACTTCATCATTTTCAGGTATCCTTCTAAGGCGAATATTGGTTTTCTTTGAGTTATCCCAGAGCTGTCTGACAGAATGATCCGTTTTTGCCTTCCATTTCTCTTCCTCTTTGGTTTTTTGGGAGTGTTGGAAAGCTTTGTCTTCCATGACAGAAATCTTTTCTTCTGCTTACTCCATTCTATTACTGAGGGATTCTACTGTATTTCTCAGATCTTTGAGTGCTGCAACTTTTTGTCTCAATGTGTCAAAATCTTTGGTTATTTTGTCTTTGAATTCATTGAATTCTTGAGACAACTTTTGGGTCATCTTTTGGATTACTGGTTGAAATTCTAATTCCATTTTTTCCTCCATTCCACTGATCTTATTTGCCATCCTGACTCTGAATTCTATTTCTGACATTTTAACCATTTGCTTATGCAAGGGATCTTGTGCTGTATCTACCTTCTTTTTCCTTGGGGGAGTTGATCTACTCTGATTATTCAAATTGCCAATTTGAGTTTTTCTGTTGATTCTGCCTCTTGATTATTTTTCACTGTTGCCTATGACTGTCCTCAGAGTTGAGGAGGTGTCTCTCCCAGAATAGGCCCTGGCCCTGCCTTATATTTTAAAAAGTGACCATGTTAGATTTGAGATCTGCTTCTGCCCCATTGGAAGTCTTAAGCTCTTTCCATTACATGATGTACCTGAGTCAAAAACCTTTGGGAAATTGTCTGTAATCAAGGGCATGTTACATATCTTTGTCAACTGCAATATCAATTTTTTTTCTTAGAAAGGCAATTTGCAAGGACACAAGAAGGAAAAGTTGAAAATACAAGCTTGAAAAAGGTGACACTGAAGGACTTCTTAGGAAACATAAGGGAAATATTTATCAAAATTCCATAAATGTATGTGGCACCCATAGCTCAGTGGGTAGGGCTCTGGACACATACATGGAGGCTAGTGGGTTCAAACCCAAAATGGCCCAACTAAAGCAACAGTGACAATTACAATAACAACAAAAATAGACAGGTGTTGTCATGGGCGCCTGTGGGCCCAGATAATTAAGAGGCTGAGCCAAGAGAATCGCATAAGCCTAATAGTTGGAGGTTGCTGTGAGCTGTGACACCATGGCACACCATTATGGGTGACAGCTTGAAACTCTGTCTCAAAAAAAAAAGTCCCATAAATGTTAATAAATGGAGACATAATAGCTACAATTAAGAGACAAAAACAAAACGCTCAGGCACACTCTCTTATAGGCTGAACTCCATAGACATTGCCTTTCCTGAATTATCTCTCAAATTCTCCAGAAACTACTTTGTAAGTCAAACAAAAGCAATCGTACATTAAAGAGGATGCTTTGTGGTTAGAATAAATAAATGAGATGTAACACTAGTAATGTAAATATTATCAAAAACAATATTTCAACTTTTAATCATTAACATTAACAACAGAATAGTTTTCCAATGCCTAGCTATATTGGACAACAGTTGTCTTCTTTTAATACCTAAAAAGGGTAGAAATTGAAATATATTGGAAATAAAGTTACTTTAACCCTGGAAATGTGACATGCCAAGTATCAAGAGAAATTATACTTCCACCGCTTTAGTTAAGAACCCCTAGAAGCCAAGATTTGAGAGAAATCTTGATAGATTCTGAAGATTTAGTTATAGTGGTTGGGGTACTGCCATAATAAAAGTTTAAATTAAGATGACTCCACAATTTGGCATGTATCAAGCAGAGACATGCTAACAACAGCCAGGCTCATTTCCAAGAGAATTCAAAAAAGAATTCTGGCAGGCCAACAGAATTTATAAGGTGGTAAATTAAAAAATAATAAAACATTTGTCTGTCAGCACAAGTCTGACAGCAAAGTACATGGCCATTATTTTGCAATTAGTGTCACTTACTGAAAAAGTGCTCTCACAGTGATTCAGCCCTCAGCCACATTTTTCCAGAAATTTCCTTCCTCCACTTTTAAAAGTTGCTGCTGAAATAGTCACTCAATATTAAATCAATCTGCCAATTAGTGATTGTGGGAGCCTACTCTGTATTCAGCTCATCACTCAGAAGTACTCAGAAGGTAGAAATGCAACTTCTTTTATAAAGTCATGGTGTGTTAGTCCAAAGCTTCTAAAAAGATGGAGAGGGCTACTTCTCAAATATATGTTCCCATTCTATTTCATTCATTAAGAACACATCTCAGAGCCCTCCATTTTGAGGTACGACATAGCTCTGCCCATCCTGAGCATTATTAACATGCTCAGTTTTAGTGCTCTACTTTCTATCTTTAAGTTTTACTTGTCCCATTTGTCCATGTCTCCTGTCTATGGAAGAGATCATTTTATTCTTTAAAACAGTAAGTTAATAAGTTAATTATTGTCATTTCCTTCTAAATGATATATACATTTCAAAAGATGATTCAGGCTACTGTATCCATAGGCTACTTCCTATATCCATAGGAAGTGAAAACTGGAAGCTGATACATAGTTTTCCCAAGATGCGCCCTGCCAGAAACTGAGAGGATAAGAATACTCTGAAATCCACTCCACCTTCCCAGGTAAAGTGGGATTCTCCAGCTCTGAGTAATTCAGCCAGAAAGAAGGGATCTCTTATTCCTATTCACACAAACATTCCGGCTAAGGGGGCTTGGATCACATTGATTGATGATATGTCCAGAAGTGAACTGACATTGTGCAGGTAGCTAGTCATGTTTTGCATGGCAATAAAACAGTTTGACATCCTAAAAGACAAATGAAGAGGGAGATTCTAAACAAAATAATGCTTACTCAGGAATGGACGTTGCAGTGGAGTGTGTGTACCCTGGTAACCTATGCTCATATTCAGGGAATATGGACATATTGGCAGATGAAGGATTTTTAAAGAGGAGGATTACATAATTGTTTTTAGAAAATTATTTTCCACTATGAAGATCAATTGCGAGGTGTCACTAGTCCAAGGGTTGGACTGGTAGTTATTATACAAATGCCTTTGTAAACATAGTTTTTGTATGAGATTGCAGTAGGCTTTGTGTAAGGTTGTAGCTTTTGCAGAGTCTTTTATCATAGTTCTTATTGTCAAGCACTTCTGCATGAAAACCCTTCTATATAGCCTTTCTGGACTCTGTCAGAATGCTTGACACAAGTAACTACATTATTAATACTGATAACACTCATAAGTTTAAAACCTCTTTCCCAGTAAAAGAGTCAATGGAAGAACTCTTATGCTTTGGAGGAAAACACCCCCAGAATGGTTAGTTTGAAGAGATAGCCTCTGTGTAACACCAGCATAGCCATGTGTCACAAAATATACAGGAGACAGTAAGATCATTGACCTTGGTCCATAAAAAATGATGCTTAACAGCCCTGAGCTTCAGGACTTCTGAGGAATAATGACAGATGTCTAAATCCAACTCTATGAATTCTTCCAATACCATGCAAATCAAAAAAAGAGATTGGCTGGGCATAGTTGCTCATGTCTATAATCCTAGCACTCTGGGAGACCTGGGCTATTGGGACTAACATGAGTAGGAGTGAGACCCCATCTCTACTAAAAATAGAAAAATTAGCCAGATGTCACAGGCACCTGTAGTCCTAGATACTTGCTGGGAGGTGAGTCCAGGAATTTGAGGTTGCTGTGAGCTATGATGACACTATTGCACTATAGCCAAGGTTACAGAGCAAGACTCTGCCTCAAAAAAAAGAAAAATCGTTTTTCTTTTATAGAAAGACAACCCTGTACTCTTAAGTCTTCCTTTACATAAAGACAACACTGTACACGAAAATGCAGATCTAAATTAAGAAGGAATCACTCCATGGCTCAGTGCCCAGGTTATAGTGCCAGCCACATACACTGAGGCTGGTGAGTTTGAACCCAGCTTGGGTCAGCTAAACAACAATGACAACTGCAACCAATAAAATAGCCAAGCATTGTGGCAGGTGCTTGTAGTCCCAGCTACTTGGGAGGGTGAGGCAAGAGAATCACTTAAGCCCAAGAATTGGAGGTTGCTGTGCACTGTGACGCCATAGCATTCTACCAAGGGTGACAAAGTGAGACTCTGTCTCAAATAAATAAATAAATGAATAAAATGAAATCTTAAATCAATAAATAATCATTCGGAATTCAATGTTTATTGTTGCATCTTCATACTAAATTACATCTGTATACACTAATAAAAAAGAACATGTGTACTTAATATAGAATATAGATTATATGTGGAACAAATATATTTCATTATATATATATGTATATTTAGAGAGAGAAAGAACTTTAGAGGTCAAACGGTATCTTATTTATTTTTCAGGGTATAGTCAGTTTCAATTAACTGGTATAGTTTGAGAATTGAGTCTGAAATATTTGACTACATATGTGTGTACGTGTGTGTATAGTTATATGTACTAAATCCATATATACATAATCAAATCTTTTCATTCTATAAAATATATTATTGTTATACATGAATATTTGAATTTACATTTTCACTTAATATTGTATTGCTAAGATTAATCTACATTATACCATGTCATTTTTGTTCATTTATTTTCAAAGTTAAATATATAGTAGAACCTCTGTAACTTGACAACCCAAGGTACTGTAACAAATTGATCAATATATAGAGTTGATGAACATAAGGAACTATGCTTACTGTACTGATATATAATGTACTTTACTTTCTCATACAGCTTTTATTACAGAATATCATACAAAATCACACATAGTCAAAACATAGTAAAATCATAACACAGTAGCATACAAAATCAATATATTTACTGTTTTCTCATGTTTTAATAATTCTTTCTTAAAAAAGAATCAATCTTGGTCTGTTTCTTATTCTTATTGTAAACTTAAGTGGAGAAAACACTCTCAGCAATGGGTACACCGTTCAGAAAATCTGGGTTTTTCCACAGCAAATGACTTCAAATTGCTTTATGAGATGACTGTCATCTTCCTTTGGAGTCTCTGTGATTTCTGTATTATCCTTTCATGCTCCATCCACTTTGTCAGCTGCTTTTACAGTGGTCTGTACTTTGGTCAATATCACTTGGAAAATTGCTTCTGGGTCAGGTTCATTACAAGTTGTCACCTCATCATCCATTGCAAAAAAACCCTCAAAATCTATGACTTTGACATGGGAGATGTACACTGATGGAGCCAAAACATCATGCTCTTGGTTTGTGTTCCCTTGTTTGGGAACAAGGTGCAAAACACTTCTTCATGGTTTCTGGCTGATCTTTATTCCAAGCATAACTGATCCAGATGATAGCAGCCAGAGGTAGACCATAGGTTTGTGTTTAGTAATGACCCACTGCAGGAGCTGGTCTCCATAGTGCATTTTTAAAAAGTTTTGATAATGCTTTCATTAAGATGCTGGATTTTTGATCTCCAAATTCTGGAGGCAGAAATTACAGTGTCGTGTGTGGAATGATTCACTTGTAGGAGTTCAGAACAGTTGTCTACTGCCAGGAGAATAGACTGTTTGTTCTCTTTCATTTTTGGTCACTATCTCTTGACCACTTCTCAAATAGGGCACTAGTCATCCATGCACATTTATTTGATCTCCACATGACAGAAAGGTCTTCAATCAATCACCAGGGCTTTTGTTTCCCTCCTTCTGAGCTACTGCAAAACAGAAATGGGAACCACTCTTTGGAAAGTTTTCCTCTTTTATATTTGTCACCCTTCATGACAAACCTCCTCTCAGATATAACCTTATAAAAGAGTCCATACTCACCAGAGTTAAAGGTGTCATCATCTTTGAAGCCTCTGGAAAAGTTCAGAAACATTTTCATGAACTCTTCCACAACTTCTAGAACTTCATTGGATTGACCACCCAAGACTTCCTGAGAGATCTCATATTATAGTTTAAATTTATTGAGACAACCACTTGATGCTGGGAGATCTGCCACTCCAAATTCCTGTATGAATTTTTTTTAGCAACTTCGTGGATCTCTGGCCCTGAAATTTGGGTGTATATCAAATAAATGTGGCTTCATTGATTTCATCGAGGGAAGTTTTATTCCTTTTCCACTAGGTGTCTTTCTGCTTTCCTTACTAGAGGGTGGAGATAAAGTTAGTGTGCAATTTACTATGTTAAACTATTTTAAATTGCACACTAACTTTATGCCCACCTATTTATTTCTCCATGTAATCATGTTTACATTTTTGGAAGTTACTAACTGTGGTCTTGCTAACACCAAAGTGTCTTGCTGTCTTTCGTTGGTACTGGTTTCCAATAAATACAGATCAACTTTTTCCATCCATGTCAGCTCTTTGAGTTCCTTCCAATGGGCCATGATGTCTCTGTTCACTGTAAAATTTTTCAGTAATGACATTACTTAGAAATAAAAATAGAACAGGAGGAATCACGCTACCAGACCTGAGATTGTACTATAAAACGATAGTGATCAAAACAGCATGGTACTGGTACAGAAACAGAGAGATAGATGTATGGAACAGAATAGAGAACCAAGAGATTAACCCAGCTACTTGCCACTATTTGATCTTTGACAAGCCAATTAAAAACATTTTAGTGGGGAAAAGATTCCCTATTTAACAAATGGTGCTGGGTGAACTGGCTGGCGACCTGTAGAAGACTGAAACTGGACCCATACCTTTCACCATTAACCAAGATAGACTCTCACTGGATCAAAGATTTAAACTTAAGACATG
>CAUYON010064113.1:0-18078 GCA_963573935.1 Arctocebus calabarensis
GTGCACCTGGTCTGAATACTTTTATTTATTTATTTTTTTGAGACAGAGTCTCACTACGTCCCCCTCAGTAGAGTACAGTGGCATCACAGCTCATAGCAAACTCAGACTCTTGGGCTTAAGTGATTCTCTTGCCTCAGCCTCCCCAGCAGCTGGGACTACTGGTGCCTGCCACAACGACCAGCTACTTTTTATTTTGGGGGTGGGGTGGGGGGAATGTCTCACTCTAGCTCAGGCTGGTCTTAACCTCATGAGCTCAAGCGATCCACCTGCCTTGGCTTCCCAAGGCAGGGAAGGATTACAAGTGTGAACCACAGCACCTTGCCTGTTCTACTTTTCATGTTAGATTAGTTGTGAGGAACTAGCTTGATGTTGGTTTGTTTTATATAACAAAACTTACAAAACAACTTGTTATACTCAATTTGAAAACTGAGGTGGGTATTTTCCAGATAAAATAAGTTTTTTCAATCTAGCAAATAACAAAAAGTTTTAAATGAGAGCGGCGCCTGTGGCTCAGTGAGTAGGGCGCCGGGCCCACATACCAAGGGTGGCGGGTTTGAACCTGGCCCCAGCCAAACTGCAACAAAAAAAATAAATAATAATAGCTGGGCCTTGTGGCAGGCGCCTGTAGTCCCAGCTACTTGGGAGCCTGAGGCAAGAGAATTGCCTAAGCCCAATTGCTGGAAGTTGCTGTGAGCTGTGATGCCACAGCACACTACCAAGGGTGACAAAGTAAGACTCTGTCTCTTTAAAAAAAAAAACCAAAAAACAAAACTTTGGATATTATACCTGCTCAAAAGCAAAATAAATTTTTTAAAAAGTTTTAAATGATTATTTATGAGGAAAAGATAGATGACTACTTAAGTTGAATAAATTTGCCAAGAGCCAGAGAGAAAAGTTACATTATATGCCATCTTACCATTACTATCATTAGGGAGATTTTATTAGGTCACTTCTGATTTTTGTCCTTCTTCAAGTGTATCTTTGTGTCTCCTCAAACTGGGTTTTCGGTTTCTTCCAATTTCATGTGTGGCTTCTGTAAAATCTGTGTTTTCCTCCTTTCTTTTTTTTTTTCCACAATGGGGATGATCTTTTCTCTCTCTTAGTAAGACTCATAAACCTAAAAGCCAAATGAAACAGTCCATCAGGAAGGCATTAAATTGATAGACTTAACATGTACAGATTTGAGGGAAGTCAGTTGATTTTTTCATTGAAACAGATTCTCACTTTGTTACCCTTGGTAGAGTGCCCTGGTGTCTCAGCTCACAGCAACCTCAAACTCTTGGGCTCAAGTGATCCTCTTGCCTCTATTGGCTTTTTCCTTTATCTCATTAATTTGATATTTTTGCCATCGAGAGCGTTTTAGTCTATAGAAATCATTAGGAATCTGTCACTTTACCTACTACCCTCCTACTTTTGTGTCATTGAAAATATGAAAATAATTTCATCAAAGCCTTCATTTAGATCACTAGTAAAAACGCTGGATATTTTACAGTATATGGTGAGGCTGGCTAAGAAACAAGGAATAAGAGCAAAGTGGCTTATGAGCACAACTCCAGTGAAAAGACAAGAGAAGAAAAAGTAAGAGCCTTTGGAAGCAGGGCAGACCTAACTGTTGGTGCACAGCTGCAAGGGCAGCCAATGAGAAAGGAGAGAACTCAACCCATTCTGTCTATCACAAGCAGTACCGGCCAGTCTGGCCAGGTTCAAACCAATAGCCTCAGTGTATGTGGCCAGTGCCCTACCCACTGAGCTACAGGCACCTCCATAAAAGCAAGTCTCTTTAAAAAAAAAAAAAAGGCTCAGCGCCTGTAGCTCAGCAGCTAGGGTGCCAGCCACATTCACTGGATCTGGCAGGTTCGAACCCAGCCCAGGCCTGCCATTCAACAATGACAACTGCAACAACAAAATAGCAGAGCATTGTGGCAGACGCCTGTAGTTCCAGCTACTTGGGAGGCTGAGGCAAAAGAATCACTTAAGCCGTGGGCAGTGCCTGTAGCTCAGGGGGCAGGGCACTGGCCATATACCGAGGGTAGTGGGTTCAAACCCGGCCCCGGCCAAACTGCAACAAAAAAATAGCCGGGTGTTGTGGCGGGCCCCTGTAGTCCCAGCTACTCGAGAGGCTGAGGGAAGAGAATCGCCTAAGCCCAGGAGTTGGAGGTTGCTGTGAGCTGTGTGACGCCATGGCACTCTACCATGGGCTATAAGGTGAAACTCTGTCTCTACAAAAAAAAAAAAAAAAAAATGAATCACTTAAGCCCAAGAGTTTGAGGTTGCTGTGAGCTGTGAAGCCACCTCACTCTACCAAGAGTGACACGGTAAGACTGTCTCAAAAAAAAAAAAAAAAAAAAGGCTGGCACAGTGGCTCACACCTGTAATCCTAGCACTCTGGGAGGCTGAAGTAGATGGAGTTTGAGACCAGCCTGAACAAGAATGAGACTCCAACTCTACTAAAATTAGAAAAACTGGCCGGGCGTTGTGGTAGGCACCTATAGTCCCAGCTACTTGGGAGGTTGAGGCAAGAGAATCATTGGAACCAAGGAGTCTGAGGTTGCTATGAACTACGAAGCCATGGCACTCTACCCAGAGTGACTCTGGGAGACTCTACCAGGGAGACTCTGTCTCAAAAAACTAAAGCAGAACCCATGGTGAGAAATGGTAGAAGAATAGGGCAAATCTAATAAATCCATATAAGACTTGGATGAACTATAAAGGGGAGCTATAAATGAAACTGCAAAAGGTAGCATTTTGGTGCCATGTACGTTTGCCTGAAACATTAGAGTGAAAATAGCACACTTTTCACAGCCAATTTAAAGATGGAAGGAAGATTTGATGCTTGAATCTATCTGTATGTATACTAGCCTATGCGATACCTCTGTGCAAATAGGAAAAAAAAAGTGGTTCTTCTTTCAGGCTGACATAGACTGACACAATTATTTAGGACTTGGCAAGGAGCACACAAGTTGAACTGTGGCCCTCACTTGCCCCCTTAGCCAGGTATCCCTGAGTGCTGATCAAGTGTGGTTTGCCAGCGCTCTCCAAACCCTATTTCGCCTTTGTCAGGTGGCTCCCCTAAGCTCGGATGATAGGGTGCTGGAGGGAGACTGAAGAGTTGGAGGAGGAAGTAGAAACTCGCTTCTTCTGTCAGCTTTCTGTTTGCCAGTGACACCCTCTGAAAAGCAATCGGATTCAGTGTGCCCTTTTCCTAACACATGCAGAACTAGCTGCATTGTACTTTCTCCCAGAGACACCAGCCCCAAACCTCTCCTCAGAGGTGGGACCCTGCTCCAGGAGAAACCTTCTCCAAACTCAGAGACACAAACACAGCTGAGCAGCACTCTCTCCTCAGTTGTCAGAGCGCCTCCACGCAGCACTCCCCTAAGTTTCTATGTTTTAATAATCCCAACCTCATACCTTTTCCCCCTTTCTTCTGGAGGTAATTAACAATGTCCCGCAATTGTTACCTCTATGGTATTTTAGATTTCTCTTTTTAAATTTTGGTTACCAGGTTGACAACTTTATACCTACTTGACAATTCTTGACATGAAATTATCTTTATTCAAGTTACTTTCTATAGTTTCTGTCTCTTGACTAAACCTCAACTGGTACAAAGAGGAAGATGAATTAGAGCAAAAAAGAAAGCATCACAATCTAATACATTATTTAAATCAGGCATTGCTTGGACTGCCCTCACATCACAATTGCTCAATAAGGGGAAATAGCTTTCCATTAGATTTTTGAGTTTGGGATTACCATCAGAATTAAGACTATAACACCCCAAACAACTAGCTGGCTTAGTTGGCAGGTGCTACTTAGAATTTCTGGTAGGAAAATAATAAAATCTTTCCAAAGCAGATGTATTAATCAGAAACAGGTTATTTTGTAGTAACTACCATCCTGCTAATTAGCAATACTCCTGCAATAAATCTTTATCTCTCTTGGAGGTTTTATGACAGCTAAGGATCCATTGCAACTCTGTTCTGCAGATTGTCTCCAGATGTTTTTTTATTTGGTGACCTAGGCTAAAGGTATTTCTCCATCCTTGTCTCATGGCAGAGAGAGAGGAATAAAAGAGGAATTACATGATGGCTAATCAGGATTCTGCTTAAAGGAGACAGGAATTCTAAGTAGAACATGCCAACTAAGACAGGTAGTTGTTTGGGGTGTTATAGTCACCTCCACTTGCATTCCATTGATTAGAGCAAATTATATAGTCAAACCTGTAGTCATTGAGGCAGGTTAGATAAAGGGATAACAAAAATTTTTTCCTGCTAAATACAAATTTGACCTTTAGTTAACATTCTATCTCTGTTCCCCTGAAACCAGATTAGAGCACTATGCAAACAATGCTACTTAGTGACATTGCTTATAATAAAAATGATCTCTGGTTGGAAATTGCATCTGGTTGGGAGGAATTATAAATGCACTATGAATACCTGATAAAGATGGTGTAGCTTTTAGCATTCCTGAATTTGGTGACTGTTTTAACTGGGTGTGTGGTGATGCCAGAAGCTGTACCTCTAAACTTTTTTACAGGAGATACTGGCTCCTGCAGGGAATGAGACTCTAAGTAAGGGTGGAACTTCTGCACCTGTCCTATATGAAATATGTCTTCTCAAAAAGAAAAAGGAAAAAAAAAAAAAGAAAGAGGGCGGCGCCTATAGCTCAGTGGGTAGGATGCCAGCCCCCCATATCCAGGGTGGTGGGTTCAAACCCGGCCCTGGCCAAACTACAACAAAAAAATAGCCAGGCATTGTGGTGGACACCTGTAGTTCCAACTACTCTGGAGTCTGAAGCAAGAGAATCGCTTAAGCCCAAGAGTTGGAGGTTGCTGTGAGCTGTGATGCCACAGCACTCTACCAAGGGCGATAAAGTGAGATTCTTATCTCTTAAAAAAAAAAAGAAAAGAAAAGAAAGAAAAATGAAATGCATCTTCTTGCATTTGAGCTGTCTCTGGGCATGGTTCCTGTCTACGTTCTTCTCACTGAATCTGATGCCAAAGAGGCCTATGGTACTTTTCTGAGTCTGAGTACTGAGATGAACCTCAGAATAGGTTCAATGCCATAGTAGGTTTTGTAGGCAGAAACGCACATTCTTCTAAGGGCAGCACTAGAAGGATGATGTATGCTCAAAGATGAACAAATACATAGGAGAGGGATAAGGTCATTCAGCAGACAACAGACTAAGAGAAAACTACTGATCAACAGAGGAAAAACGGAAAGAGAAGTTGGCTTGTGGCCCAGAGAGACCCCATTTAGAAGCCTGGCTTTGTGCTTACTGCTTCCAACTCTGGGGAGTTACTTAGCCCCTCTGAGCATCAGCAGTCTCATCAATAAATTTACTATTTTTCAGGCTCGGCACCTGTAGGTCAGTGAGTAGGGTGCCAGCCACATATACTGAAGCTGGCCGGTATGAGCCTGCTAAATGACAATGACAACTACAATTAAAAAATAGCTGGGCATTATGGTGGGTTCCTGTAGTCCCAGCTACTTGGGAGGCAGAGGCAAGAGAATCTCTTAAGCCCAAGTGTTTGAGGTTGCTGTGAGCTGTGACGCCACAGCACTCAACCGAGGGCAATACAGTAAGACTCTGTCTCAAAAAAAAAAAAGAAAAAAATTACTATTTTTCAGACCTTTTTACTAAAGAAAAAACCCAACTAGAACTCAGTTAAGCAAAAATAAACAAATAAATAAATAAAAATGGATTTATTTGTTTGTGTAATCAAATTAGACAGGAGCCGCTGTCTAATGGACGTGAGTCTCAGGACTCTTTCTTTCATCTGTCTCCAATATTTTCAGCTTCTTGGCATCATTCTATCCTACTCCAAGGGCAGGAGTTCTCCACATGACAAAGCTGCTGGCAGCTCTGGCTCACATTCTTACAATGAACATATAAAATTATTTTCTTAAATGAATTATTTCATTGATAATATTAGTATTCTCTTATTGACTTACTCGTCTTGGACTTGATTGGACTGCACTTCCTTATTTGGGCTGATTGTTCTCCCATTTACAGATTGAAGACAAGCCCTGCTAGTGAAGCTGAAAGAAACAGGAAACTGAAGCTGGGCGTGGCAGCACGTGCCTGTAGTCCCAGCTACTTGGGAGGATGAACCAGGAGGATTGCTTGATCCCAGGAGTTCCAGTCAAGCATGGGCAATGTAGTGAGACCTCATCTCTTGAAGGAGGAGGAGTAAGAGGAAGAGGAGAGGAAGGAGAAGGGGAAGGAGAAGGAGGAAAAGGAGGAGGAGGAGAAGGAGAGGGAGAAGAAGAGGAGGAAGAAGAAAAGGAAGAAGTTGTTGTTTATTCCGGACTTCAATCTTATCTTCAATTGAGTTCCCTAGAAGCAGTTTCTGAGATGAGGAAGATATGAGGGAGATGAGGAGTTCCATGCAGAAGGGTCATTGGAGAGTGATCCTGGGAGATACATCTGTAAGGAAAAGGGAAGGCAGGATTGGGCATGCAGAGAAGTAGAAGGGGTTGTAACTGAGTTCCCAGTTGGTCCTAGAGAATGCTCTGGAGTTGGAGTGGTTCTTCCGAGTCTGTGGTTCTTTAGAGTTATCCCAGATTGAGACAAGGGGCTAGGCTTTCTCCTTCCTATATCAACCACACTTGATAGGGATTGTAACCTCAGATCAGGGCAGTCCCTGGCAGCCCAGGGCAATTTCAAGTGAGAGATGTACCCGTGAGCCTGCTCCCAGAAGTGAGGGCATGGGTACATTGGTCCTGAAGAAGGGATCACAGAGGAGACCACCATACCCACATTCCTCTCCACAGGCACATTTACACTGGGACATATTTCCCTCTTTTCATTCTTCCTCCCAGTGTTCTACTTCAGGGCAGATTAGAGAGCACTTTATTGCAGCCATCCTAGTCTCTTTACACATCCTCCCTACTTCCTTTTCTTTGAGATTATTCACATTTATACAATCATATTATACTTTTCTCCCTTTTTCTATTACATATGATGTTTCTCTGAATCTTTATAAACCTGGTTTGTAAACCTATACATTCTATTAGAACACAATTACTTCATAGTAACCTTCTCCCATCTAAGCAAATGTTGTTTCTCATTGGTTAGAAATTTGGAATATTGGTTTTTAATTTGGTTTTCTCTACTATCTAAGAATGTTCCAGTTAAAGTTATTTGTTGCAAACAACAGAAAATAAATTCTGTTCTGTTAAGAACAAAAATAATTTTGAGAAGGGCAAAAGTTGCATAATAGGAAAGAAAGCTGAAACAAGCCTGGGCAGAAGCTTAGATAAAGTACAGACAAGACCCTGCCAAAAAGAAGTATCCATGTAGGATGTACTGGCATTGATCCTGCAGGGGTTGCGGGGAGGGGCTGTGCTGCTGGTGCCTGTTACCTCTGGACGGAAACATCTCTGAACTTACGATGTCTCTATAGATAAAGTGACTGTCCTTACACTGCAGTCCCACACTCTACTTACCAGAATGAAGGAGAAAGAGCATCATTCCCGTCCAGCTTCAATGTTGTGAACAGAGACCTCCATTCTTGATTTTCCCCCTCATGATTTACCAAAGAGGACGATGGTAATATAATGAGCTGCCAAAACAATAGATGACCATTAGGAAAAGATCCAAGAAATGTAAGATTTTGCCAATGCTGTTCTTTTAGCATAATTAGTTTTCAGATTGTTGGTATATTTGGATTCTTACATTACCACATTAACTTGCTCCATTGCAATTTTTTATTTTTATTTTTTTTGAGTCAGAGTCTCACTTTGTTGCCCTTAGTAGGGTGCCCTGGTGTTGTTACACCCGAAGTGAGTGGAACAGAGAAACGCCAGCACGCTGGGGTCCAAATTAAGCAAGGGTCCTTCATTGATCGGCCGGGCTGAGAGCAGGCTCACGCCTCAAAGTCTCTGGACCCCTAGAAGCAGGAGTGGAAACCTTCTATAAGGGGCTTTGTGTAGGGGTGGGAAATCCTTAATGCAAGCCGAATTTCACAAGAGCCAACACCTGGTAAGGGGAGTCCTTACAAGGGGAAGCTGGGGTTTTGCAGTTATTACTAAACTCTTTCAGCTGAGCTTCCTGTCTTAAAGGGGGGACTGTTGAACTTAGGACGATGGAGTTGGGGCATAACAGTGTCACAGCTCACAGCAACCTCAAACTCCTGTGCTCAAGCGATTCTCTTGCCTCAGCCTCCCAAATAGCTGGGACTACAGGTGCCCACCACACGCCTGGCTAGTTTTAGAGACCGAGTCTCACTCTTGCTCGGGCTGCTCTCAAACTCCTGAACTCAAGCAATCCACCTGCCTTGGCCTCCCAGAGGGTGGGATCACAGGCATGAGCCACTGCACCCGGCTGCAATTTTTATAACTTATGTTAGAAAAGCATTTTTTAGATACTCTGCCTTCCTATGTCCTTACTATACTTCAACAACAATAACATTGTTTCTTCCTGTTTTTAGCCTAGTCTGAGGTCTTACAGATGCTACAAATGTATTCTGTGGGGGGAAATTAGGTCTTTAGTCATATAAAATTAAAACGCACTACAAACTATATAACTCCCTTCTGAAAATTCAAAACACAGTAGCATATTAAAGGTTTTGAGAAATCCAGAAGTAAAGAAATAGATTTAATCGTAACTCAGCTTTGACCCTACAATATTGTTCCACTTGTTTGACTGGTAGTCCCAACTTATACTCTGTTCTCTATCTCGAGAGTTGCAGCCTAAAAACTATGCATCTCAGAACCTCTCATCAGTTGGTTTCTGATCAGGTTATATCAATGGAGAGCCCTGGTGAGAGTTTAGGAAACAGGAAGAGGAGAGAAGCCCTTTTGTCTTCTTCAGCTCTGGCGTGGGCAGCAGCAGGGGCAGAGCATCACAGGCAATTGCAACTGCTGCAACGAGGTGCAGTTGTAACAATGGCATCTGAGGACAGTTACCAGCTCCAGCAGTGGCAGCGGCAGCAAGATCCTCCTATGTCTGCTTGCTGAGTACCTGGGACTAAAGGAGCTCACTCTCTACTAGGTTTATAACCAGCTTTTTGGGGATATAATCTTAGACCATGAAATTCACCCATTTAGGACTTTTAGCATATTCGGAGTTGTGCATCCATCACCACAACTAATCTCACATTATCATTACCACCAAAAGAAATCCCTTACCCATCACCCTCAAATCTCCCATACCTATCAGTCCTAGGCAACCACTGATCTGTTTCCAACCTCTATAGAGTTGCCCATTCTGGACATTTCGTATAAACATTCAGGAAAATGCGCTCCACAGGTGTGGATGTGATATTATCTGAGAGAGAGAGAGAATATGTTTGAGTGTGTGTATAAGAGAGTAAAAAGGAGAAAAGGGAACTTCTGAATAATACATAGAGAGAAGAGAAAATGCGAGGAGCTACAAAGTGAGCATAGAGTAAGATATTATATTTTCTTTATGAAATTTTTATGTATGTATGTATGTATTTTGAGACCATCTCACTCTGTTGCTCTAGGATAGACATGCTCTGATCAATGGACAATTAACTGGGCTTCGGTTTACCCTTACGAAACTGTCTTAGTCTGTTCTGTGCTGCTATCACAGAATATTATAGCCTGGGTAATTTAAATTGAACAGAAATGTATTTCCTCACAGTTCTGGACGTTGGGAAGACCAAGATTGAGGCACCAGCATTTGGTAAGGACCCTCTTGGTATGTCATTCTATAGTGAAAGGTGGAACAGCAAGAGAGCTCAAAACACAGAAAAAGAAGAGGGTCAAACTCATCCTTTTACAAGAAATGCACTCCCACAATAATGCCATGAATCATTCCTGAGGACACGATTATAAGAGGGACTTTATCTAACAAATACAACCAGTGTAACCTAATTCTTTGTAGCCTCAATGAATCCAAAACAATAAAAAATTAAAAAATAAAAAAATAATCCATTCCTGAGGGTGGATCCCTTGTGCCTAATTATCTTTTAAAGGTTCCACCTTTTAATACTGTTACAAAGGCAATTAAAATTCAACGTGAAATTTAGAGCTGATGTTTAAACCATAGAAGATACCTACCCAGCAATAGAGGATTTTGTGAGGCTTAAGAAATAAAGCAAACTGGGTGGCGCCTATGGCTCAGTGAGTAGGGTGCCGAACCCATATACCGAGGGTGGCAGGTTCAAACCCAGTCCTGTCCAAACTGCAACAAAAGAAATATCCAGGCGTTGTGGTTGTGGTGGGCATCTGTAGTCCCAGCTACTCGGGAGGCTGAGGCAAGAGAATTGCCTAAGCCCAGGAGTTGGAGGTTGCTGTGAGCTGTGTGATGCAATGGCACTCTACCGAGGGCGATAAAATGAGACTCTGTCGCTACAAAAAAAAAAAAAAGCAAACCAATTATAAATAACATTTATTAGTCACTTAGTATCAGATGAAATGCTTTACATTTATTATTCATAATACTATGCAATAACTTATTATTTATGCATATGGTAATTGAGACACAGAGTGATGCTGGGACTTAACCAGGTCACATGACCTGTAAGTGGACTAACCAAGGTTCAAACCCAGAGCCTGTGCTCTGAGCCATTATGCATTATGTTCTCCAAACAGTGAAGAATTGTTCAAGGGTAATTTAACAAGAATATTTCGACTAAGAAGTTCTTGCAAGAGTAATGATGTGTCTGCTTAGGAAGATTCTGTCTTTGCTAAATTCAGTTTATTCCTACTGAACGTAAAGCCCATGCTGCTGGTATTCCCAGTAGTTGCATTTAATTCCCAGAAAAATCACGAGTCTAAAATACAATGTTGAGTCATCATATAGGCACTGGATTCTGCATAGTGTGCATTAGTGGGCAAACTATTCCTTTGTTTTGATTTAGCCAAACCGGAAAAAAAAGCTGACATTGAACTTGCATCTCAAACTTGAAAAAGCCTTTTTGAATTCCAATGTATCAACTATTGTTAGAAAGAATAAGTACAAATGAAGGGAATTAAGTTTAATCTAGCTAATAAATAAAGAGAGCCTTAGCCAGGGTTAGGGAGAAATTTGTTTCAGTGGTGCTCTGAGGAAGGATAGGGATTTACTGTACTCTTTTCATTATTTGCTAAAGCATTTAGAGTAAGTTGTCTGAGAGAGCATACCATGGCCGGACAGAGCTTAACTGTCTTCTAAAATTACAGTGCATATTTAATTGCTTATTGGATTTTTTCTTTGGAAAGGATTTGTTATCAATAAATAATTTCTTCATCCTGTTGAGGATAATTTCAAGATCATAGATATGACCGTGGTATCTAGGGATTTTCTTAAATGTTTAGCTCCAGCAGAAGAAAACTGTAACTTAAGAAGAATCCTCCAACTCTTGCCAATCCTGAGTCTTAAAAAATAAATACAATCAATGAAAATAGTCTGCATAATTGTGACAAGAAAATGCTTTACTCTCAGCATGACTTATGAGGGTGACCCCTACTGTCAGAATTCTTCTTGCTGTGATTAGACAATGGCGATAAAATACCTAGTCATAACAGACGTCAACCACAAGATGAAAGAGTAACAATAACAACAACGACATCAAAAATTAACTGATTGTTTTATCTGCCCATCACTATTTGATATGAGCAGCTTCTCCTTTTACCTATATGCCCTTACCTATCTTAGCAAAGTCAAGGTATCTTGCTGTCTTCCCTTCCTTTTAAGGTAGCAGTTATCACGCTTTTTGGTCTCTAGACCTCTTTATACTCTTAAAAATTATCAAAGATGGAGTGGTGCCTGTGGCTCAAAGGAGTAGGGCGCTGGCCCCATATGCCAGAAGTGATGGGTTCAAACCCAGCCCCAGCCAAAAACCGCAAAAAAAAAAAAAAATCATCAAAGATGCCAAAAAATTTTTGGTAATGTGGATTATAACTATTAAAACTGATAAATGTGGCTCGGCACCCATAGCTCAGTGAGTAGGGCGCTGGCCACATACAGCAAGGCTGGTGGGTTCGAGCCCGACCAGGACCAGCTAAACAGCAATGACAACTGTAACCAAAAAATAGCCGGGCATTGTGGTGGGCACCTGTGGTCCCAACTACTTAGGAGGCTGAGGCAAGAGAATTGCTTAAGCCCAAGAGTTGGAGGTTGTTGTGAGTTGTGATGGCACAGCACTCTACCAAGAGCAACATAGTGAGACTCAGTTTCAAAAACAAAAACAAAAAAACTCTGATAAATAAAGTATTAATTTATTTTAAATAATAATCCTATTGAATGTGAATTTAAGATATAGCTTATAGGAATTAACTATACTTAATTCCAAAACAAAAACAACTAGTGAGAACTGAAAGATTCTGCAAATGACAAGTTGTCATATATGTTTTTGCTTTCAATCAATTATAATACGTAAATTTTGTTGAAGTATGTGAAGAAATCTTAACATGAAGTTTGAACAGGGAAGAGTATTTTAACAGAGTCTTTTCAGATCATTCTAGATATCCTTCTTCAATATTACACAGTACAGTAAGACTTAACAAGTGGCAATTTATTAAAGGTTAGTTGCAATATGGAATCCAAAATCATTATTAATAAACTCTCATACTCTGTTTATTAAAATTCATTGCACTTTAGGCGAGGCATAGTGGCTCATGCCTGTGATCCCAGAACTTTGGGAGGCTGCGGAAAGAGGGTTGCATGAGGCTGAGAATTCAAGACCAACCTGAGCAACATAGTAAGATCCAGTCTGTTAAAAAAAAAAAAAAAATTAGCTAGGCACGGTGGTGTGCACTTGGAGTCCCAGGTACTAGTGAGGCTGAGGCAGGAGAATCTACTGAGCCCAGGAGTTAAAGGTTACAGTGAATGATACAGATCATGCCACTGTACTCCATCCTGGGCAATAAAGCAAGATGCTGTCTTTTATTTTTTTTTGTAGAAAAAAAGTTTCACTTTATTGCCCTCAGTAGCATGCCTTGGCATCACACGGCTCACAGCAAACTCCAATTCCTGGGCTTAGGTGATTCTCTTGCCTCTCTTGCCTCTCGAGTAGCTGGGACCACAGGTGCCCGCCACAACGCTTGGCTATTTTTTTGTTGTTTGAACCCACTACCCTCTGTATATGGGGCCAGCGCCCTACCTGCTGAGCCCCAGGCGCTGCCCATGCTGTCTTTTTTTTAAGAAAAAAATCCAATGGCTATTTTAACCATGAAATATCTTATAACATCATGCATTGGCCATTTGGGAAACAAACAAAAAAGTCTGCTGAGTTATTCAGATCATCCCTGTGTTCATACATTTCATTAAACAATATTACAATATTTCAAAAATCGTGATTGTTAACATTGTCACTGGTCTTATTTTAAAGATACCAGAAAACTGTCTTTAAGTATTGAGAAGCTGTCAAACTCACAGGGAGGATATAAGTTTTCCAAAAGTCTAATTTTCACTTGAAAACTCAAATTTTATCATAGGCAAAAAAAAAAAAAAAAAAATACTGTTAGTTGTGTTCCCTGAAGTAACAAGAAAACTTGGATTTTTTTTTTTTTAATGTCACCCTCGGTAGAGTGCTATGGCATCACAGCTCACAGCAACCTCCAACTCTTGGGCTGAAGCAATTCTTTTGCCTCAGCCTCCCCAGTAGCTGGGACTACAGACATCCGCCACAATACCCAGGTATTTTTTTGTTGCAGTTGTCATTGTTTTAGCTGGCCCGGGCCAGGTTCGAACCCACCAGGTTCGGTGTACGTGACTGGCGCCGTAACCACTGTGCTACCGGCGCCAAGCCAAAATTTGGATCATTTTTGAGACAATATTTCCCAAGTTAACTAAGACTGACTAATTATCTCACTCATTAGTAAGTGGTGTTTTATGAACAAAAGAGTCTAATTCAGCTTGCAATTCAAAAAATAGTGCAAGTTCTTCTTCTTCAATATAACCATTATCTTTGGATATGTAGCAGAAGTACTTTATGTATGCCTCATATTTTTGTCACAAAGAATAGAAAAAGTAATTATGAGTCAACTTTTAATAATTAATTTTTATTGCTTTATCAAGGGCATTCTTAAGAGAAATAAGGTTCTTTATTTCTCCTAAGACTGTGTAACAGTGAAGAATGTAATGAATAGTTTGGTTTTGGTGTCTTGATTAATAGTAAGTCTTCAACAATTTTACCTACCATTGATTTTGCACCGTCAGTATGAATGCCAACACAGTGAAAAAAAGCAAATGATGCCTTAGCATTATTATGAAAATGGTCTGATTTCACAAGCCCATGGACCTTACTTTAATTGTTCTCAATAGCATAGTACATTAATACATAGATTGAGATGTAGCACCTTCTGGGTTTTCTTCTTGGAAAAAGACCAACCCTAGATATTTTGATTAAATGTTGCTACTGAGATGACATATTTAATTAAACATATGGGTTGTTTTCCTATCATATAGATCTATGATCCTCAACCTTTTATTGAGTATCCTATAAGAAAATTCAGCTAAAAGTGGGGAGTGGTGGCTTAAGCCTCTAATCCTAGCACTGTGGGAGGCCAAGGCATGTGGATGGCTTGAGCTCGTGACCAGACTAAACAAGAATGAGACACTGTCTCTACTAAAAATAGAATAACTAGCTGGTGTTGTGGCTGGTGCCTGTCAGCCCAGTTGCTTGGGAGGCTGAGACATAAAGATCATTCAAGCCCAAGAGTTAGAGGTTGCTGTAAGCTATGATAACATAGCACTCTACACAGAGTGACAGAGTGAGACTCTGTCTCAAAAAAAAAAAATTCAGTTAATACCTCTAATATATGCATAGTTCTTTATAAATTATACACAGTATATAATGCCATTCTGTACAAATATATTTTATACATTTATACATCCAAAACTCTAAGAATAGAGATTTTAAAAGGATGAGTTAGAAATTAAACACTATCCTTAAATGCTTTATTTTATTAGCAAGAAAACACTTCTTCACCTGTAGTAAAAAAAATTTCGTAAGAGAATGTAATTAAATGTCTTTGTTTTTATAAAAATTGGAGTAAAATGATATAAAGATCTGCTTATAAGTTTTATATATTTATCTGCTTATAAGTTTATAAAATGATATAAAGATCTACTTATAAGTTTTATTTATTTCAATATTTGGTGTTAATGGCTCTCAAAGCTAAAAATAATCCTGCAAAGATTATAGGTTCAAAATGAAGGATAAGCTTCCCTTACTAAATCATATTAACTTTTCAGTCCATCTACCAAATATAAAAAGATTTTTATTGAAATATAAGTAATAAATTTCCATCTTCCCAGATGTCAATAAATTAATCTTGAAAATAATCAAAGTTTATTTGCATTTTCATATTATATTAATTAATTTATTTTTATTTCAAATTAATATAAGGGTACAAATAACTTGGTTACAATGTTTGCATTTTTAGGTAAAGTCCCTGTTGTACTTGTGTCTGGCATCCAGAAGGTGTGCCATATACCCTTACATTATGCCCATTAGGTGGGAGCACACCAATAGCTCTCCCTCCTCCCTTCTCCCCCCTCTTCTGCGTACCCCCCAACTTGAATTGAATTGAGTTTTTCTCTTGTGTGGGCATGTATTAGTTTATCTACTGGCTTCATATTAGTATTGAATAATTTGCATACTTACTTTTCCATTCTTGTGATACTTTACTAAGAAAACTGGGTTTCAACTCCATCCAGGTAATACAAAAGATATGAAGTTTCCATCTTTTTCATGGATGAATAGTATTTCATGGTACACCCATCCTGCAGTTTATTAATTTATCCCTGGGTTGATGGGCATTTAGGTTGTTTCCACATCTTGACAATTTAAATTGAGCTGCAACAAACAATCTAGCATAAATGTCTTTATGATAAAATGGTCTTTTTCTTCTAGGTAGATGCCTAATAATGGGATTACAGGATCAAGGTCTATTGAAGTTCTTTGAGGATTATCCATACTTCTTTCCAAAGAGGCTGTATTAGTTTGCAGTCCCACCAGCAGTGTAAAAGTGTTCCCTTCTCTCCACATCCACACTAGCTTCTGCAGCTTTGAAACTTTGTGGTGTGGACTATCCTCTCTGGGGTTGGG
This sequence comes from Arctocebus calabarensis, assembly GCA_963573935.1. Lineage (NCBI taxonomy): Eukaryota > Metazoa > Chordata > Mammalia > Primates > Lorisidae > Arctocebus > Arctocebus calabarensis. The sequence goes on from CAUYON010064113.1 coordinate 16,007, forward strand.
TGCTGTCTCAGAGTTGTCTTGATATGCATTTCTCCAATGATTAAGGACAATGAGCACTTGTTCATGTTTATTACCCATTTGTCTTCTTCAAAGAAGGTTCTATTTAGGTCTGTTGCTCAGTGATAGACGGGATTGTTTGCTCTTTTTGTGTTGATTAATTTGAATTCTCTGTAGATTCTAGTTGTCGACCCTTTGTCAGATTTGTAGCATGCAAATATCTTTTCCCTTTCTGAAGGATATCATTTGCTTTAATTACTGTTTTCTTAGCTGTGCAGTAGCTTTTCAGTTTAATCAAGCCCCATTTGTTTATTTTTTTTGTTGCGATTGCCAATGAAGTCTTCTCATAAAATCTTTCCCCAGGCCAACATCATTAAGTGTGTTTCCCAAGCTTTCTTCTAGGATTTCCATTTCATGTCTTAGATTTAAATCTTTTATCCATCTTGAGTCAATTTTTGTAAGTGGGGAAATATGCAGGTCCAGTTTTAGTCTCTTACATGTGGTTATCCAGTTCTCCCAGCACCATTTATTGAATAGGGATTCTTTTCCTCACTGTATGCTTTTGTTTAGTTTATCAAAGATCAATTGGTGATAAGAGACTAGTTTCATCTCATGGTTTTTCTATTCTGTTCCATATGTCTATGTCTCTATTTTTGTGTCAATACCATGCTGTTTTGATCACTATGGACTTAGAAGATAAACTGAATTCTGGTAAAGTGATGCTTCCAACTTTATTTTTATCACTAAGAATTGCATTCACTATTTGGGGTTTTTTCTGGTTCTGTACAAAACAAAGAACTATTTTTTTCCAGTTCTTTAAAGTATGATTTTGGGAACTGCATTAAATCTGTAGATTGCTTAGCTAGTATAGACATTTTTTTTTATTGTTGGGGATTCATTGAGGGTACAAGAAACAATGTTACACTGGTTGCATTTGTTGGGTAAAGTCCCTCTTACAATCGTGTTTTGCCCCCAAAAGGTGTGGCACACACCAAGACCCCTAGTATAGACATTTTAACAATGTTGATTCTTCCCAGGCAATAGCATGGCAGCATTTTCATATTTTAAACAAATAGTTCCAAAACTAAATTTTCAAAAGATATAAAACTAGATCAGATAAATTTGTTTTAGTGATATTTTAAATAATCAGAGAGGGGAGTTCTATAGAAGATGTACATCATTTTTGGCAACAAAGTCCCTTAATGATGGAAGTGTTTCCAAACAACTCTTCTTTGGAATGCCTTTTACCTTGGGAGAAATTTTTTCAAAATACCGATACAGAATTTCTCACTCATTATTAAGTATCCCCTTTCTCTTGGGGATACTATTCAACAATAAAAAAGAATATACTAATGATACACTCACCAGCATGTGTAAATCTCAAAATCATTATACTTAATGAAAGAAGCCAGACAAAAAGAGTACATGCTATATGATTCCATTTACATAAAATTCTAGAAAATTCAAATGTATCTATAGTGGAAGAAAGCAGATTAGAAGTTACCTGAGGATGGGGGTGGAAGAAAGAATAAATTAAAAAGGGGCAGGAGGAAACTTTTAGGGTTGATGGAAATATCTATCTTGACTTCAATAATGGTTTCATGATTGTATGTGTATGTCAAACCTTACCAAGTTGCACACTACACACACATGCATTCTACTGTCATCTATTAAACCTCAATACATTTGTAAACAAACAAATAAGGATTGGAATACGATGATTGTTAAGTGTTATCAGTCAATATAGTGTGGGGCAAAGTGAAAGGCTAAGGGTATTATTCATCAATTGAAGGCAAAATGTGAGAGCCTCCTTGGCAGCAAAAGCTCGATTCTTGTACCTTAAAGCAAAAAAAGCTGAGAATCAGATTTAGCCTTTAATTACAATAGAGAAGCTCCATAAAAATAACAATCTAAGCCTAAATCCAGCAGAAGAGAAGAAATACCCAAAATTAAATCAGAGATCAATGAAATTGAAAACAAAAGAATCATTCAGAAAATAATAAAACAAGGAATTGGTTTTCTGAAAAAAATAAATAAACTAGATAAACCTTAGACCAGACCACCTGGAAATAGAA
>CAUYON010064114.1:0-12516 GCA_963573935.1 Arctocebus calabarensis
CAGCCTCCCGAGTAGCTGGGACTACAGGCGCCTGCCACAGCACCCGGCTATTTTTTTGTTTTGCAGTTCGGCCGAGGCCGGGCTTGAACCCGCCACCTTCGGTATATGGGGCCGGCGCCCTACTCGCTGAGCCACAGGAGCCGCCCTAAGGCCTATATTATTAAGAGTGATTCCCACACTTTCTTCTAGAGTTTTTATCATTTTGTATCTTATATTTGAGATAGGCTACATTTATTACAGAGTTATTACAAGGCCTTATTGATATTAAAAAACACTTTGTAAAAAAAGAAAAAAAACAGTACTTTAAAAATTATAAAACACTCTATACATATTATTTCTTTATATTGAAAGTGGGACTGAAGTTGATGATATCTAAGATTTCGGTCCCAACTCTTAAACTTAATGACTCAGTGGAATTATATCGATCTGTAATATTCTTTTAATATGGCATAATGATTCTAGCCCTCATTATGCCTTCTAAATATCTAATCATATGCACGTACTACAAATTCAGTGCAGTCATAATTCCTGATGGCTTTTTTACTGAAATTAATAAGTATATCCTAAAATTCATATGGAAATGCAAGGAACCCAGCATAGTCAAATAAATCTTGAAAAGAGGAGATTTGGAACACTCACACTATTCCATATTTCAAAACTTACTACAAAGCTACAATAATCAAGATTATGATATTGTTATATGTAGATGTAGAGATCAATAAAATAGATTACATTCCAGCAATAAATTCATACTTTTTTGGCCAACAAATTTTTAACAAGTATTAAAGACAGAATCTCATTCTGTCACTCAGGCTAGAACACAGTGGCACTATCATAGCTCACTGAAACCTCAAACTTCTGGCATCAAGTTATCCTCCTGGTTCATCCTCCCAAGTAGCTAGGACCACAGGTCTACAATACCACACCTAGGTAATGATTTTATTTTTTGTCCAAACAGTGTTGCTATGTTGCCCAAGTTGGTCTCAAACTCCTGGCCACAGTGAACCTCCTGCTTCAGCCTCCCAAAGTAATAGCATTGCAGGTGTGAACCACCACACCTAGCCAACTAACAATTGGCAATTTTTAAAGAAGGAAGGAATAGTCATTTTAGCATATGATTCTGGGCAAGAGAATATTGATCTGTAAAAGAATGAATTTGAAGCGAGGCACAGAAAGACAAATATTTATTCCATGTTCTCGCTAATATGTGGGAGTTACAAAAAATTGAACTCACAATGGTAGACAGTAGAATCTTGGTTATCCGAGATTAGAAAGAGTAGTAAGAAGGGGTTACCCAAGGTTAGAAAGAGTAGTAGGGAGGGGAGGATAAAACAGGCATGAGTACAAAAATACAATTAGATATAAGAAATAAAATCTACCCTCACGGGTTGCCCCTCTCAGTTCCTTCGTGCCACAGATCCCACTGTAGCCAATGCCGAGCCTGTGGCTACCACCTCTGAGATGACTGTGCCTCCCACATATGCTGAACTTAGCGAGTCTGCCAGGGATGTCTTCACCTAAGGGCTACAGAGTTGGCTTAATAAAACTGATTTAAAAAAAAATCTGAGAATGTATTGGAATTTACAAGCTCAAGCTCGGCCAGTACTGAGACCACCAAAGTGGCAGGCAGTCTGGAAACCAAGTACAGATGGACCCAATATGGCCTTGATGTTTATAGAGAAATAGAACACCGACAACACACTGGGCACCAAGATTACTGTGGAAGATCAGCTTGCACGTGGACTGAAGCTGACCTTTGATTCATCCTTCTCAGCTAACACTGAGGAAAAAAATGCTAAATCAAGATAGGGTACAAGTGAGAACACATCACCCTGGGCTGCAACATGGACTTTGGCATTGCTGGGATGCTCTGGTGTGAGGTTATGAGGGCTGACTGGCTGGCTACCAGACGAATTTTGAGACTGCAAAGTCCCAAGTGACCCAGCACAACTTTGCAGTTGGCTACAAGATGGATGAATTCCAGCCTCACACTAATATAAATGACAGGACAGAGTTTGGTGGCTCCATCTACTAGAAAGGGAACAAGAAGTTGGAGACCGCTATCAATCTCTCCTGGACAGCAGGAAACAGTAACACTCACTTTGGAATAGCAGCCAAGTACCAGATTGACCCTGATGCCTGCTTCTTGGCTAAAGTAAACAGCTCCAGCCTGATAAGTTTAGTATATACTCACACCCTAAAGCCAGGTATCAAACTGACAGTGTCAGCTCTGCTGGATGGTAAGAATCTCAATGCCAGTGGCCACAAACTTGGTTTAGAACTAGAATTTCAAGTATAAATGAATACTGTACACTTGTTTAATTTTAAACTATTTTGCAGCATGACCTGTTTTAAACTATTTTGCATTCATGACCTGTTCCCACCTCAGTCCATTATCACCTCTTTTACACCAAAAAAGGTCTGCAGACTATGGTAGCTGTTTCTTTTGTGCCATTTTGGGGTGGAGAGGGTAGATTAATTCCTTCTCGTGTTGTGGTTTTTTGCCCTTTCAGCAGAGTGTGAAATAGCTTCTAGGGTCCCCAGCTATAAGCTGTGACGTCTGTGTGATTATAATCACATGGTGACAACACTCAGAATCTAAATTGGACTTCTGTTGTATTCTTACCACTCAATTTATTTTTTAATAATTTAATGGGTATATTTTAGATTCTTCCACTTTGTGTGGAATTAGATCCTCCCCTTAAAATGCTGCAGTTAACATCACTTAAAATAAAACTCAAAGTATTGAAACCTTAAAAAAAATAAGATCCAGTGTTTGATAGCACAATAAGGCAACTATAGTTAGCAATAATTTATAGTATATTTCAAAATAACTAAAATGATAGAATTGGAATGTTCCTAACACAAAGAAATGATAAATGCTTGAGATGATGGATATCCCAATTTTCTTGATTTGATATTACACGTTGTATGCTTGTATCAAAACATCAAATGTGCCATGCATATACAGTAGAACCTCTATAAGTTGTTCACCTGAGGGACTGTAACAAACTATTCAACATCCAGAGGTGGTCAACATAAGGAACTAGACTTACTATACAAATTAATACATGTGGTGTTTGTCTAATCTATGAAAATTAGGAAGTAGCCAATGTAGGGAGGTGGTCAACTATGGAGGTTCTACTATTTTTTATATATATACATATATATATATAATTGTTATGTATTTGTGATAATTAAAATTTTTTAATAGTGAATTTTTTTATTAAGTCATAACTGTGTACATTAATGCAATCATGGGGTACAAATGTGCTGGTTTTATATACCATTTGAAATATTTTCATCAAACTGGTTAACATAGCCTTCACTGAATTTTCTTAGTTATTGTGTTAAGACATTTATATTCTACACTTCGTAAATTTAACATGTACCCTTGTAGAATATATATTTTAATTCCCATTACCAAAGCAATAGTTTGAACATAGAGCTAAAATTATTTGTTTATTTGTGGATCCAATGAAAGAGTGAAATGTCCCAAACAAATAACAGGTTTGAATGAGTTAAACTAATTTGATTTTGTTTTAAGAAGTTCAGAAATCACTGTTTGTTTGTAAAATATCTAAATGTTCTTCATCTCCAATTCATTTTATTTTATTTTTGTAATTGTTGGGGATTCATTGAAGGTACAAATAACCATGTTACACTGATCGCATTTGTTAGGTAAAGTCCCTCTTATAATTGTGTACCATCCCCAAGAGGTGTGTCACACCCTGTGACAGCCCCCACACCGTCCCTTCTTCCCTCTCCCTGAAGCCCTCTTCCCCCCACCCCCACCCCCACCCTGTACTAGGTCATCAGTTGTCCTCATATCATAATTGAGTACCGAGGATTCGTGCGATGCTTTACTAAGAATAATGTGTTCCTGGCTCGGCACCCCTAGCACAGTGGTTATGGTGCCAGCCACATATACTGAGGCTGGCAGGTTAAAACCCAGCCCAGCTAAACAACAAGGGCAACTGCAACAACAAAGAAAAATAGCCAGACATGGTGGTGGGTGCTGTAGTCCCAGCTACTTGGAAGGCTAAGGCAAGAGAATCACTTAAACCCAAGAGTTTGAGGTTGCTGTGAGCTGTGATGCCACGGAACTCTACCAAGGGCAACAAAGTGAGACTCTGTCTCAAAAAAGAAAAAGAATTATGTGTTCCACTCCCATCCAGTTTAATACAAAAGATGTAAAGTCTCCATCTTTTTAATGGCTGACTACTATTCCATGGTATACATTTACTACAGCTTGTTAATCCATTCCTGGTTTGGTGCGCATTTAAGCTATTTCCACATTTTGGCAATTGTAAATTTTTTTAAATTTTAAACCATGAATAACCTTTAATAAGCATATTCAAACCATTATACAGTGGTACATTCCATACATTCTGAAAATATTAAAATGAATCAGTTTATTAACTCAACCTATATGAGTGAGGCAGAAGAAACTATAAGAGCCAAAGAATTAGTCAATGACCTTGCCTTAAGTATCTCAAAAAGAAAAAGTATTAATCTTCTGATTGTTCTAATACAAAATACACCATTTCACCTATCTGGTTTCTTCATTTGTGCTAAAAGCCAGGCCTCAAACCACTGAGTCACTTTTCCTCAGAGAAATTATGAGGCAGCAGACTGGACATGATAGCATGCTGTATAAGGAATGACATACACTGTTTCTGAGCACAGACCTGAAGCATTAAAACAATGTTAGTAATAGTCATTTATGAGAAAAAAAAAACAAATTTGAACCCTTACCTCATACCATATACAAAAGTTAACTCCTAATAGATTATTAACCTAAATATAAGAGCTAAAATTATAAAACATTAGAAGAAAAAATGGCAAAATCCTTATGACCTTGGATTAGGTAATGATTTCTTGGCTGTGACACCAAAAGTACAAATAACCAACAACAACAACAAAATAAACCAGACTATATCAAAATTTAATTTTTTTCTTTAGAATGAAGGAAATTATTTGCAAATCACATATTAGATATGGTATTTACATCCAGAATGTACATGCCTATAAACAACTCTTACAATCCAATGAAAAAGCAAGTACCTCAAATTCTAAATATACACAAAGTGAATTGGAGCTAACATATGTGTAGAAAACATTTTAAACAATAATAGCATATGTACACTTTTTTCAAGTGCACATGGTCCTTCTCTAGAATAGAATATATACTAGGCCACAAAACAAGTCCTAATAAATTTTAAAAGGTTTAAATGATACAACACATCTTTTCCAATCATAATGGAATGAAATTAGAAGTCAAGAGCAGAAGGTAAAATGAAAAATCTACAAGTATGTGTAATTAAACAAATATTCTTGAGCGGTACCTGTGGCTCATCGAGTAGGGTGCCGACCCCATATACCGAAGGTGGCGGGTTCAAACCCGGCCTCGGCTGAACTGCAAAACAAAAATAGCCGGGCGTTGTGGCGGGCGCCTATAGTCTCATGTACTTGGGAGGCTGAGGCAAGAGAATCGCCTAAGCTCAGGAGTTAGAGGTTGCTGTGAGCTGTGTGAAGCCATGGCCCTCGGTACTACTGAGGGCGATAAAGTGAACTCTGTCTCTACAGAAAAAAAAAATAAAATTCTTAAATAGTCAGTGTGACAAAGAAGAGATCAGAAAAGAAATTAGAAAAGTATCTTGAGGAAAGTGTAAATGAAAATGCAACATACCAAAACTTATAGGGCCAAGTGAAAACAATGCTAAAAGGGAAATTAATAGCTGTAAACACTTACATTAAAGAAGATCTCAAATAAAAACCTAACTTAACAGCTTAAGAAATTAGAAAAAGACCAAGCTAAATTCAAAGCTAGAAGAAGAAAGGAAATAATAAAGATTAGAACAGAGATACATAAAATACAAAATAGACAAACCATTAAGTAAGTCAATAAAATGAAGAGTTGGTTCTTCAGAAAGAAGACTGACTTAGAATAAAAGAGAAGAATCAACTAAAGTCAGAAATAAAAGAGAAGACATTATTAGCAATTTTACAGAAATAAAAAGCATATAAAATAAATAACTAAATGGAGAACTTTCAACATGTGTTTGCCAACAAATTGGATAACCTAGATGAAATGGACAAATTCCTAGAACACAACCTCCGAGACTACATCATAGAAATATATTATCCAAATATACCTATAGCTAGTTAGGGAAATTGACATAGTAGTCAAAATTCTCCCAATAAAGAAAAGCCCAGGACCAGAACCGGTGAAGTCTACCAAACATTTAAAGAAGAATTAACAGCATTCCTTTTCAAACTCTTACCAAAAAATTGAAGAACTTTTTCAGACTCATTTTGTGGTTACAGAATTACTCTGATGATAACAAAGGCATAAGAGTAAAAGAAAACTACAGAATAGTATCTCTTACGAATATTAGTGCAAAAATCCTTAACAAAACATACAAATACTGAATTTGACTGCATATTAAAAGGATTATACACCATGATCAGGTGGTATTTCTCCCTGGGATGCAAGAATGGTTCAACATATAAAAATTACCAATGTTTAATGCATCACCTTAACAAAACAAAGGGGAAACCCCCACACAACTGGTCATATCAAATAAAGCAGAAAAACCCTTTGACAAAATTCCTTACTCTTTCATGATTAAAAAAAAAAAAAAAACCCTGGGGACGGCACCTTGGCTCATCGAGTAGGGCACCGGCTCCATATACCGAAGGTGGTGGGTTCAAACCCAGCCTCTGGCCGAACTGCAAAAACAGAAGAATAGCTGGGCGTTGTGGCGGGCGCCTATAGTCCCAGCTACTTGGTAGGCTGAGGGAACAGAATCACCTAAGCCCAGGAGTTGGAGGTTGCTGTGAGCTGTGATGCCACGGAACTCTACTGAGGGTGATAAAGTGAGACTCTGTCTCTACAAAAAAAAAAAAACCCTCTGGGTGGCGTCTGTGGCTCAAAGGAGTAGGGCACCAGCCCCATATGCCAGAGGTGGCAAGTTCAAACCCAGACCCGGCCAAAAACTGCAAAAAACAAAACAAAAAACAAAAACAGTATAAACTAGGAACAGGAGGAAACCATCTCATCTTAATAAAGGCTACATAAGAAAAATCCATAGGTAACAATGGTAATAGACTGAGAGCTTTTCCTCTACCATCAGAAACAAAATAAGGATTTGAATTTTTACCACTTCTTTTCAACATAATACTAGAAGCTCTAGAAAGAACAGATAGGCAAGAACACAAATTGAAATGGAAGAAGTAAAATTATATTCATTCACAAATGACATGATCTTATATGTAGAAAATACCGTAAAGATTCCATACAGGAGAAAAGCTGTTGAAACTAATAATTATATGAATTCAGCAAAGTTGCAGGATATAAAATCAACACACAAAAATCAGTTTTGTTTTTATATACTAACAATGAGCAAGAAAGTAATTAAGAAAACAATTAAATTAAATTAACATCACAAAGAATAAAATGCTTATGAATAAACCTAACCAAGGAGGTGAAAGACTTATGCACTGAAAAATACAAAATATTGCTAAAAGAAATTAAAGAAGACACAAATGGAAAGGCGTCCTATGTTTATGGACTAGAAAATTTAATTTGTTAAATGTCCATATTACTCACAGTGATATACAGATTCAATATAATGCCTGTCAAAACCCCAATGACATATTTTTCTGAAATAGAAAATTCATCCTCCAAAATTGATACCGAATTTCAAGGGACCCTGAAAGGACAAAACAATTTTGAAAAAGAGCAAAGTTAGAAGACTCACACTTCATGATTTTAAAACATATTACAAGGCCAGGCATGGTGGCTCACACCTATAATCCTGACACTCTGGGATGCCAAGGAGGTAGGACTGCTTGAGGTCAGGAGTTCATGACCAGCCTGAGCAAGACCCCATCTCTACTAAAAATTGAAAAAAATAGCAAGCTGTAGTGGCTCATGTATATAATCCTAACACTCTAGGAGGCCAAGGCAGGAGGATGGCTTGAGTTCAGGAGTTTGAGAGCAGTCTGAGCAAGAGCAAGGCCCCGTCTCTAGTAAAAATAGAAAAAAAAAAAAGTCAAGTGTGGTAGTACACACCTGTATTCCCATTTACTGGGGAGGCTGAGGCAGGAGAATTGCTTGAGCCCAGGAATTTGAGGTTGCAGTGAGCTATGATGACGCCACTGCATGCTAGCCTAGACAACAGAGCTAGACTTTTTCTCAAAAACAAAAACAAAAGACAAATAAAATCTTAATATATCCAAGAAGGCTATGAACACAATGAAAAGGCAACTCCCATAATAGGAGAAAATATTTACAAATCATATATCTGGTAAGTGATTAATTTCCAGAATATATAAAGAACTCTTACAACTCAATAAAAAAATTTAAAAAACCATTGAAAAATAGGAAGGTACTGAATATAACTTTTTCCAAAGAAGATGTACCAATGGCCAGTAAGTCTGAAAAGATGGCCAACATCACTAATCATTGGGGAAATATAAATAAATAACACAGTGAAATAACACTTTATACCCATTAAAAAGGCCATTATTAAAACAACAGTAAATATCAGGTGTTGGTGAGGATGGGGAAGAAATTGTAATATGTGTGCATTGTTTGTAGGAATATAAAATCATGCAGCCAATTTCAAGAGCAGCATGGCAGTTCTGCAGAAATTTAAACCTTGTTTTACCATGTGATCCAGCAATTTCACTTCTGGAGATACATTCAAAAGAATCAAAAACAAGGACTCAAACAGATATTTTTACAGCCGTGTTTATAGCAGCATTATTTACAATATCCCAAAAGGTGAAAATGACTAGCGTGTCCATGAACAAAGAAATTTGTAAACAAAATGTGGTAAAGAAATACATTGGAAAAATAGTATTCAAACTTAACATCGAATGATACTGTGATAAATATGAATGAACTTTGAAGACATTATGCTAAGTGAAATAAGTCAGTCATAAAAGGACAAATACTATATAATTCCACTTATATGCAATACCTAGAATAAACAGTCAAATACGTAGAGACAGAAAGCAGAATGGTGTTGCCAGAGATTGGGGTAGAAGGAAATAGGAAATGATGGTCAAAGGAGACAAAAATTTAGTTATACAATGAATACATTCTAGTGATCAAACTTACAGCATGGTAACTATAGTTAACTAAACGAATTTCATTCTTGAAATTTGTTAAGAGAATAGATCTTAAATGTTTTTACCACAGACAAAAAAAAAGTGATAACTAGATGAAGTGATAGATATGTTAATTAAACTAATTGCAGATGTAAGTATGGAATTTCAGTTTGTTATAATGAAAAAAATCTGTAGAGATTTGTGGTGGTGATGGTTGTATAGCAATGTAAATGTACTTATGCCCCTATACTATACACTTAAAAATAGTTAAAATGACAAATTTTATATATTTTACTACAAAAAAAGCTACATAAAAGTGAAAAAAAGTTAGCCTGATTTAATCATTCCATAATTTATACATGTCTCATAACATTATTTATACCTCATACAGATATTCAATTATTATTTATGGATTAAAAATAAACCTTTAAGTGAAAAAAATGGACAAAAGACTCAAATCAGGCATTTCTCTAAAGAAGATATACAAATGGCCAGTATGTACACAAAAAGGTGTTTCACCTCATTGGTCATTATGTAAATGCAAATCAAACTCACAATGAGATACCACTTTTCAATCACTAGAATAGCAATAATGAAGACAGAAAATAACAAGTGTTGATAGTGAATAAATTGGAACACTTTTACATTGCTTTTTGGGGAATGTAAAATGATGCAGCTGCTATGAAAAAATATTTGACAGTGCCTTAAGAAGTGAAATACAGCATTATATTACCCAGCAGTTCCATTCCTAGGTATATACCGAAGAGAAATGAAGTTGTATTTCTACACAGAAATTTGCACCTGAATGTTCATAGCAGCATTATTTATAGTAGCCAAAAGGTAAAAAAACAAACAACAAAAAAAAAAACACAGATGTCCATCAACGGATGAATGGTCAAACAAATTGCGCTATACAATGGAACATCATTTGTCAATTAAATAGAATGAAGTACTGATACATGGCATAACATGGATGACCCTTGAGAACATTATGCTGAGCAGAGTAAGCCAGACACGAAAGACCACATATTGGGTGGCACCTGTGGCTCCAATGAGTAGGATGCCAGACCCATATACTGGCGGTGGTGGGTTCAAACCTTGTCCTGGCCAAAAACTGCAAAAAAAAAAAAAAGCCACACACATATTGTATGAACTCTTTTATATGAACAGGCAAAATTATATAAACAAAAAGCAGATTAAGTATTGCCAGGGCCTGGAGGGAGAGGGGAATGAGGAATGACTACTAATGGGGTATAGGGTTTCTGTACTACTAATGGGGTACAGGGTTTTTACAGGGGGGGAAATGAATATTTTCTAAAATTAGATTGTGAGTGATAGTTGTACAAATCCTTGAACATACTATTATAAAGACATTGAATTGTACGCTTGAAGTGGATAAAGTGTATGGCTTGTGGTATCTCAATAAAGTTATTTAAAAATGAATTTTGCACATTATTTCAAAATCCACAAGGTTTCTACTTAATATGTAAGCTTTTATTTTTCTTATAAAGCTTACAGATAAGTTTTCATTTTTCTTAAAATGACTATATTTTAGAATTTTTTGTTTTTAGCTTTTGAGTATTTTATTTTATTTGTGATCCCACCAATTACCCTCCCTCCACCCATCCTCCCTCCTCCCCTCCCCTCCCGTGCCCCTTTCCCCATATTCTTCTGCTGCAATTGGGTTAAAGCTTTCATATGAAAGCTAAAAATGAGTTTCACAGTAGGGCTGAGTACATTGGACACTTTTTCTTCCATTCTTGAGATAATTTTGCTAAGAAGAATAACAGTGTTCCAGATCCATTCATGTAAACACGAAAGAGGTAAAGTCTCTGTCTTGCTTTAAGGCTGCATAATATTCCATGGTGTACATATACCACGATTTATTGATCCATTCGTGGGTTGATGGGCTTCTTCCAGGACTTGGCAATTATGAATTAGGCTGCAAAAAACATTATGGTACAAATATCTTTGTTATACTGTGATTTTGGGTCTTATGGATATATACCTAGTAGAGGAATTATAGGATTGAAAAACAGGTCTATTTGTAGATCTCTAAGTTGTCCTTCAAAAAGGAACGTATTAGTTTGCATTCCCACAAGCAATGTGGAAGTGTTCCCTTTCCTCTACATGTATGCCACCATCTCTGGTTTGGGGGTTTTGTGCTGTGGGCTGATCTTATTGAAGTTAGATGATATCTCAAAGTAGTTTTGATTTGCATTTCTCTGATGATTAAGGATGATGAGCATTTTTTCATGTGTCTGTAGGCCGTGCACCTGTCTTCTTCAGAGAAGTTTCTCTTCAGGTCCCTTGCTCACCCTGAGATAGAATCACTTATTCTTTTCTTGCTAATAAGTTTGAGTTCTCTGTGGATTATGGTTATTAAACCTTTGTCGGAGGCATAACCTACAAAATATCTTCTCCCATTATGAGGGCTGTCTGCTTGCTTTACTTACTGTGTTCTTGGATGTACAGAAGCTTTTTAGTGTGATCAGGTCCCAGTAGTGTATTTTTTTTATTAAATCATACCTGTGTACATTGATGTAATCATGGGGTACAATGTGCTTGTTTCATATACAATCTGAAATATTTTCATCAAACTGTTTAACATAGCCTTCATGGCCTTTTCTTAGTTATTATGTTAAGACCTTTATATTCTGTATTTGGTAAGTTTCATCTGTACCCTTCTAAGATCCACCATAGGTGTGATCCCACCAATTACCCTCCCTCCACCCATCCTCCCTCCTCCCCTCCCCTCCCTTGCCTCTTTCCCCATATTCTTGTGCTATAATTGGGTTATAGCGTTCATATAAAAGCTATAAATTAGTTTCATAGTAGGGCTGAGTATACTGGATACTTTTTCTTCCATTCTTGAGATACTTTGCTAAGAAGAATATGTTCCAGGTTCAGCCATGTAAACATGAAAGAGGTAAAGTCTCTATCTTTCTTTAAGGCTGTGTAATATTCCGTGGTGTACGTATACCACAATTTATTAATCCATTCATGGGTTGATGAGCACTTGGGCCTCTTCCATGATTTAGCTATTATGAATTGGGCAGCAGTAAACATTCTGGTACAAATGTCTTTGTTATAATGTGATTTTTGGTCTTCTGGATATATACCTAGTAGAGGATTTTTTTTTTTTTTTTTTTTTTTAGACAGAGCCTCAAGCTGTCGCCCTGGGTAGAGTGTCGTGGCATTACAGCTCACAGCAACCTGCAATTCCTGGGCTCAAGCGAGTCTCCTGCCTCTGCCTCCCAAGTAGCTGGGACCACGCCTGGCTATTTTTGTTTGGGTTGCAGCCGTCATTGTTGTTGGCAGGCCCAGGCTGGATTCGAACCCGCCAGCTCAGGTTTACATGGCTGGCGCCTTAGCCCACTGAGCCACAGGCGC
>CAUYON010064115.1:0-15372 GCA_963573935.1 Arctocebus calabarensis
CAGGCGCCCGCCACAACGCCCGGCCATTTTTTGGTTGCAGCCGTCATTGTTGTTTGGCGGGTCCTGGGGCTGGATTCGAACCTGCCAGCTCAGGTGTACGTGGCTGGCGCCTTAGCCCGTTGAGCCACAGGCGCCAAGCCAAGAGGCTCTTTCTTATTTTCAGCTGGTCTATGTCATATCCTTGTGAATCAGTTACTCTGGGTTGAAGTCTCAGCTTTGGAGAAATACTAGCAATTAAGTCACTCTGCCTCCCACAGGCAACAATTGGAAAAGGAAAATCAAACCTCCCCACAACCACACACCCAGGGTACCACTTTGGATAGTTGATGGGTGATTAGCCCAGTTCCAGAGGTCCAAATCATTTGTCTCAGTCAGCACTCGTCTCAGGTGGGAGAGTTCAAAAGGTCTCCGGCAACTACATAGCAGGGGTCTCCTGGTAGCTCAAGTATGACTCACTCTGGTGCTCCATGAGGTCAGAAGGACCCACCCAGCAAATAAATTAGTCTGGGAAGGTTGATGCTTCCTTCCTTACCTTGTATCTCTGTCTCACCCAGGCACTAGTAACCCTGCAGGGCTGTGATCCAGTTCTGGCCAATGAGAAAATGCTCCAGGGATTTGTGCCTGCCTGAGTCAAAGGGAGATCTATGTCTCCTCAGCTGGGCTGCCACTCTCTGCCACTATCCGGCAGGGGGAGGTGAGGCCTGACAACCTCAGGTGCTTAATTGGGGTGGGGTGGTTCACCCAGTTCCAATCCTGCCCCTGATTGATGTTGCTGACAGAACAGAACAACTTTGCAGAATTTGTTTTTGTCCCGGCTATATTCCCTTGTGGACCAGATACTTTTTGAGCAACTTGCCCTGTCTCTGCTGCTGTCCTGTCTTGGCTGCAGTTTGTGTCTAGGCAGATGCGGTCAGAGCTCGGCATTCAGCTGTCAGTTCCAGCCTCTGCTTGCCCGCCTTTGTCTCAGCTATGATCCCCTGAGGGCCAGGTGCATCTGAGGCTCAGTGAAGCAGTCCTCTGGGTCAGCCCTGCCCTGGGAGTCTCCTTTGTCTGCATACATTTATTCTAGTCCCCATGCTTTTCCCAGGCTGGTACTGTCTCAGGCATAACCTTTACTCCTGGGGCCTGTGTTTCCGTGCACATCTGTTCTGCCAGTAGCTGTCACTGGAGAAGATGCCTGGTTTCCTCTGGTTTCCTAGAGAGATTGGGAATGTCCTTTCAAAATATCCCCAGGGGTGTGAGCCCTATTGTTTCGCCCCTGTGGCTGCTGCTCTGTGCCTCAAGGCACTGCCTCTCCTGTATGGTTCCCTCTCAGTTGACCATCCTCTTCTTTCTTCCACGCTGGAGAATCAGCACAGATCAACAGCAGCCAATGTCCCATCCACACCCCTCGAGAAAATGCCCAAGACTCCATGGGGTACAGGCTTCTAGACCTCAGGGTGAGAGTGGAGGAGAGTGCTGGGAGTTCAAAATTGCAGGTAGAGAATATATACAGTTTTAAACATTTTAATGCCTGACAGGAGAGTGCCATGGCACCCTAGTAGGGGAAGGAGGTATGGTTTTTTAGAGGGTCTCTCCCGTGGGCTAAAATGGGAGGATATTTGAACTCTGTTTACTTGTTTGTATGGCGTATACTGCCAGCCGTTCTCATTGGGGAGTGGACTCCCTTCTGCCTGGTGATGGATTTTGTACCTTGTGTTTGTATCCTTGGGGTCACAGCTTGCCTCAGCAGGGTTGGTGTGTGTTCTTCAACCTTTTCTCTTGGCTCAGATCTGAACCATCGGCTTTCTTGCTAAACTTCTGTCCTTTAACTCTCCTTCTGGACAGGAATCTTTATGGAAAGCTGGCTTCAATTGGCCATCTTGCCTCTGCCTCTTTTTTTTTTTTTTTTGAGACAGAGTTGCCTGGACTAGCATGTTAAGGCCTCAGTCTAGCTCACAGCAACTTCACATTCCTGGTCTGAAGTAAACCTCCTGCTTTGGCCTCCTGAGTAGCTAGGACTACAGGTATGTACCACCATGCACAGCTAATTTTTTTGTTTTTAGTAGAAATGGGGTCTCACGTTGGTCAGGGTTGTCTGGAACAGTTTGCTAAGTGCTAGGATTAAAGGCATGAGCCACTCCCACCTGGTCTTATATGAGTTGATTTTTAAATGTTCAGCCAGCTTTGCATATTTGGGATAAATCCTACTTGGTTATGTACATAGCATACAGTTGACCCATGACCAATATGAAGGTTTGGGGCACTGATGACCTGGTAATAGCAGTGCCAGTGTACACTGCCTAGGCCCCCCAAATGGGTATACTCAGCCTGCCACTGCCCACACCAGGCCCCATCGACTGGACTACCTGGGATTCTTTTTGCTGGCAAAACTTCACCACAGCCTCCACTAAAAACCTTATGCTAAGCCACTGAGGAACGCACAGACACCACCATACTTGTTACAGCCAAAGAAATAATATTCCGTGTACCCAGAATCAAAGGTAAAATGCCTTACACAACCAACAGCATAGATAACACCTTCAGAAAAAAGTCCTCTTCTACAAAAGGAAATCCAAAAAGTTGAAAGAGACTATTACACGAGCACCACATATCAATGTAAGGACACAAGAAACATGAAAAAGGAAGAAAACATGATATCTCCAAAGGAAAAAAATAATTCTCCAGCCACAGATTCCTTTCAAAATGATATTTATCAAATTCTAGAAAAAATTTAAGCGGTTGATATTAAACTCAGTAAGATATAAGAGAACAGAGATTTTCAAAAATACAAAGAAATCTGAAACACAAAACAAGAAGTGGATGAGAAATTTACTAATAGATATCATAAAAATGAACCAAAGAGATCTTAGCACTGAAGAATTCACTGAGTGAAATATAAAATACATTAAAAAGCTTCATAAATAGGCTAGATCAAGCAGAAGAAAGAATTTGAAATATTAGAAAATATAAAGACAAGAGAATGGCTTTTATTCTTTTTTCTTTTTTTTGAGACAGTTTCACTTTGTCTCCCTTGGTAGAGTGTTGTGGTGTCTCAGCACCCTCAAATGCTTGGGCTCAAGCAATTCTTTTGCCTCAGCTTCCTGAGTCACTGGACTACCTGTACCTGCTACACACCCAGCTATTTTTAGAGATGAGGTCTCACTCTGGCTCAGGCTGGTCTGCCTGGAACTGCCTAGGTTCTCAGAGGGCTAGGTCATAGCCACCACACCTGACCTTGGCATTTATTCTTATTGCTATTCTTTGCATTTCCTGCATCTGTGGTTTGGTGTCTCATGTTAACTTGGGAAAATTCTGAGTTGTTATTGTTTAAAAATTTTTTTCCTTTAATCACAGATATGTTACATCTTTGTAGTTGTCTCAGAATTCTTGGATCTTCTTTTGTTTTCTTTATTCTCTTCGTTCCTCAGTTTTGAGTGTTCTGTCAGTATATCCCGAAGCTCAGAGATTCTTTCTTCACTTATGTCCAGTCTACTGGTAAGCCCATCAAAGGCATTCTTTATTTCTGTTATGTGTTCTTGATTGCTAGCATTTTGGGGGGAGTTTCCCTCTTTTTTATATTGCCCATTTTGCATGCTGCTTGCTTTCTCCTTTAGATCCCTTAGCATATTAATTATAATTATTTTAAATTCCCTGTGTGATAATTCTAATATCCCTTCCATATTTGATTCGGAAGCTTTCTGTCTTTAAGGTGTATATTTTGCCCGTTTGGTATGCTTTACAATTTTTTTCTTAATATCTGTACATGATTTCTTAGGTGAAAGGAACTGTTGCAAATAGTTCTTCAGTAATGTAGTGGTAAGGTGTGAGGGGTGTGACATGCAATGTCTTTTAGTGAGCCTATACCTTTGGCCTGTGAATTCATGTTTCTGAGTTTTTTTCTCCTTTCTTAGGCTAGAGGGGATGGAATTGGCTATTTACCATCTCCTATGTGACAGGCTAGAGCTGGATGGGGTAGGATATTTTCCTTTCTCCCAGTCAGTTAGGCTCTGATGAAAACCTCAGCAGGTTCAGCTCTGGTTAAGGAGTTTCTTTTGAGTGCAGACCTTGTTAATTTTGAAGTACAGAGTGCTCTGGAGCAAAATGCAAAATGGTTTGTCTTTCCTTCCTCTTAGAAGCATGAGGTTATTTTTTCTCTCATATATTATTGAGAATATATTGCAAAATGGTTTGTCTTTCCTTCCTCCTAGAAGCATGAGGTTATTTTTTCTCTCATATATTATTTACTGTGAGAAACCTGGCATGGCTCCTGGAGGTAAAACTCATGAAAGTGTGAGATCCTCCGTGGCTAGATCTCCGTGGAGTTTTCAGCTCTCAGTCTGGTCCACACGTGGTTTCCAGTAGTTTGTCAGTTAGAGTTTAGGGTTTCCTATCTGGATACTGGTTTCTGCTCTGGTATGGTGAGGTTCTCTGTATCCCTTTCTTCTCTTTAGTCTTAGGGATAGCACTTTGCCATCTATCTGTAGGGATGTGACCTTTCTTACAGATCTGAGAAGAGCTATTGACTTTTCAGTTTGTTCAGCTTCTTACTAATTGTTAGGATGGAATGGTGATTTCCAAGCTCTTTACATGTAAAACCGGAAACCAAAAGTTTCCCATATCGTTGTTTATAATCCTTCATTCTTTTATACTTTATAAATTTAGAGGTAAAAATTTTTATAAGTATTTCTTTATTTGCATCTCACAAATTTTATTGTGTTTTTATTACTTTTAAACATTTTAAAACTCCTGTTTTTAATCATGAACTATTTATAAGTGTGTTGCTTAACTTCATTATCAGAAGATTTTAATCTATTTTCTTCTTAATGCATAATATTTATATATATTTATGGAATATGTATAAAATTTTGTTACATTCATAGAATGTGTAATGATCAAGTCAGAGTATTTAATATATCCATTACCTCAAGTATTTATTGTTTCTATGTGTTGGGAACATTTCAAGACTTCTTTTCTGTTTTGAAATACACATTAATCTTATTAACTATAGTTATCCTACTCTGTTATTAAATATTAGAATTTATTCTTTATACCTAACTGTATGTTTGTATCCATTAACAAACCTCTCCTTGTTCTTCCACTCCCCACACACTCTTCCTAGCCGCCAGTAACTATATTTTACTCTCTGCCTACTTGAGGTTAACTTGTTTCACTCTTCCCTGTGAGTGAGAACATATGCTATTTGTGTTAACCGTGGCTTATTTAACATGACTCCCAGCTCTATCCATTTTGCTGCAAATGACAGGATTCATTCTTTTTTGATGGCCAAATAGTATTCCACTGTGTATATATACCACATTTTCTTTATCTGTTTATTCACTTATATATACTTAAGTTGATTATATATATGCTATTGTGAATGTGCTGAAGTAACTGTAAAGGTGCATTTGTATAGGTGCATTTATCCTTTGATATAATAATTTTCTTTCCTTTGGATAAATATTCAGTGATTCCTCCAGTATATTTTTGTTAATGATATATAATTTAACTTTTTGGTATCAGAGGACATGCTCTATATGGTTTCAGAGCTTTTAAACTTATTGGGATTTTACTGCCTAGCTTGTGGTCTATCTTGGGAAATGTTTCATGCATTTGTAAAAATTATGTGTGTTCTATAGTTGTTGGGTATAGTGTTTTATAAATGTCAGTTAGAATTCGTGACAGATTCTCTCTCTGCTTTTTCCATCAATTACTGAGAAAAGTGTTAAAATCTGCAAATATTACTATGGTTTTGTCTATTTTTTCATTTTGTTCTGTCAGGTTTTATCTCATTTTTTTATAAGCTTTGTTGCTACATACATATATATATGTATATATACACATTTAGAATTATTATTTCTTCTTGATGAATTAATCCATTTTTCTTTCTGAAATGTCCCTCTTTATAGTTTGGAATACTCCTGAAGTCCATGTTGCCTAGTATTTATATAGCCATATTTGCATGGTATATATTTCTGTTCTTTAATTTTTATCTGTTTATATCTAATAAATGTTTCTTATGAGCAGTGTAGAGTCTAGATTTTTTCATCCAGTTTGATAATGCTCATTTCTTTTCATTGGAATATTAAGCTCATTTTCATTTAAAATATTTACCGTTGTGCTTGTGTTTAAATCTACCATATTTTCTATTTATCTTATTTGTTGTTTTCAACACAATACTTATTTATCAACTGATTTCCAGTTTTTTTATAGACGTGAATTAATCAACATTTTAAGACATTTGAGAAACAACTTGAGTTAATAATTCTTTTGGATTTAAATGATGATTTTCCTCAGTATGTTATAGTTCTCATTCACATGTAATTCATTAATAATTTCTATTAAAATTTGCTTTTATGGAGTTCTAGCAAAGTATTAAAAACTTTTCAAAGATTCAAAAACTTTTAATTTTAATATTCCTGTTTCTCAGATTTACATTTTTTTTTTTCCAGTTTTTGGCCCCAGGCTGGGTATGAACCAGCCACCTCTGGCATATGGGGTCGGCACCCTACTCCTTTGAGCCACAGGGTGCCGCCCAAATTTACATTGTTTTTGAGCAGTTGTTATAACAAGTGCAGTGGCTATAATAAACTTACAAAGAAATAACTTATTCTTCATGATCATCGTGCTCAGAAGATGGGAGCAGAAGGCCCTGAGCATACTCAAGCTTAGTCTATTGTTAGTAGGACTGGTCCTCTATTTTACTAAACATTGGAGAGAATGTGATGACTTGAGAGTGTGTTATGTAAAGATTCAGTAGAAGTTCTTTCTTTATGTAATAGTTGGTTGGACTGTGATTAAAATTGGTAGGTCTTTATTTATATTACTGATCCATACATTATTTTGGATACTCGTGTAGACATATAGTTGAGGTATCAGGGAGTCTATTTACCTTTGGTATGGAAAAAGTTTTAAATTTTATAATGTAGAATGACATAGACTTCATCAGAAAAGAAGTTGTCATTGATAATCTTTTGGAGTCTGGTTTTTGTGGGGATTTTTGGTTTTTAATAATCTAAGTTTTAAGGGGTACAATATGTAAAATTTTATTTCTGTCTGGCTTTTTAATATAAGAGTCTCTAATCTGTGTGAAGGCAGAGAATTGGAATAGATTATCTTTTTTAGATCTCAACTAGCGAAATCAGTGTCTGTCATCCTGTGACCTAACATTTTTCAACTTTGAAGCATGTTAAAAATTATACCTAAAAAAATCATTTATACTGTAACAGAAATAGTTTATTTTTGGGGTCTCACTACAATGTGTTCGTTTCAGCAAGAGAAAGCAGCTGCCACGGATTTGGCTAAACATTTAGAAAGGACCCTGAAGATTCCTGTAGGTACCAGAATGAAAAACCTGGCAGCTAAGGTGGAAATACTAAAAGAAATCAGGTAGGTAAAAGTATATTTTTCAGAAGGATAATTTAAAATAATTGCTAATTGGTTCTTTAAAAATATTGTATACCCACCATTTTTGCTTTGAAATTTTAATCTTTGTATTTTTATGACTTTAACGGGAGAAACTAAAGACAATTATTTATGATATGAATTTTGTAGTGTTTTTGTCAGTTTTCTCTTGTCACTACTTGGAGCTATAGTGTCCTAGGGTCATCTCTGAGAGTGAAATTAAAAAATCAGCACAACTTTTTTTTAATCAACACAACTTTTAAGTGGTGGTTTGACAGGAACCTACTGTGTCTAAGTTGGGGTTATTTTCAGGAATACAGTAGGTCTTTGAGTAGTATCATTTCATTCAGTGTCATTTTGTATAAAAATCAGTTTCTGACCAGGGCCACTATTTGTGGCGTTTGTGTGTTCTATCCACATTTGTGTGGGGTATTTTTGAGTACTGTAATTTCCTTCCATATCCCAAAGATGTGCATGTTAGATGAATTGATGTGCTTAAATTGTACAACTATGAGTGAGTGTGTGAGTGAGCACTGTGATGGCATGGTGTCCAGGGTGGGTCCCTGCCTTAGCCCTGAGCAGTTCAGGGTAACAGGCTCTGGCTACCTGCTACCCTAAACTGGAATAGTTGGGTTAGAAAATGAATGAGTAGTTCAGTTCTTTCCCCCTTCCAGAAGCTCTGGTGCTTTTTACTTCTGTATTCCTTTCTAACTTCTAATAAAAATCCTATCTTAGCACTGGGAAAAAAAACCCCAAGAAAATGAATGAGTACAAATTGTTATAAAATTTATGAAGTATACAAATTATCACATTAAATGCATGACAATAAAACAGTGCAGTATGAAGGCAGTCAGCAACCCCCTCCATAATTGTTATAGTTTTTGAACTGCATGGTGGTAGGAGGTGCTTCTTATAGTTCTTGCTTTTAACACACTTATTCCTTCATTAGCTCCACTGCCACTGACTGCTATCATTTGCCAATTCACTAAAATTTGGGTAAATATCTTGTTTTTATCAATCTTTCTTAAGTGTGTGTAGAGGATACATTTCATTAAACTATTTCAGTGTTTAATGTTACAAGTGTTTTGAATCTTTATTTGGAAGTTTGGTGAGGTTTTTGTGACTGGAAATCTGCCATAGGAACTTAAATCTTATATTTACCAATTAGCCCATGGTAAAATCAGTTTTATTATGAGTCTTTCCATTTAAAGATATGTTTACAAATTTGATTGTAGACCAAAAATGGAAGATCCATTTGATGCATTTTATATTTTTCAGACTTTTTCTTTTCTTTTTTTTTTTTTTTGAGGCAGAGTTTCACTATGTTGCCTGTTAGAGTGCGTGGTGTCACAGCTCACAGCAACCTCCAACTCTTGGACTTAAGTGATTCTCTTGCGTCCGCCTCCCAAGAAGCTGGGACCACAGGCACCTGCCACAACGCTCAGCTATTGTTTTGTTTTTCTTTCTTTTTTTTTTTTTTTGGTTGTAGTTGTCATTGTTGTTTGGCAGGCCCAGGCTGGGTTCCAACCCGCCGGTTCTGGTGTATGTGGCTGGCACCCTAGCTGCTTGAGCTACAGGCGCTGAACCTATTTTTCAGACTTTTGAGGTTTTCATACATAGTTAAAATTTTTTTCCACAAATTTTTTTTGTCACAAAGTTAAAAACCTATCCACAAATATGTTTTTTACACTTAATCTTAGCCAAAAGGCTGAGAAGTAATCCCAAATATGTTTTTTAATTAATATTTTACGTAAAGTTTAAAAAATACCTTTTCATAGCCACTACTATTAAAGTAGTAACTTTCAGGTCACTACTATTTAAGTATAACTTTATTTATACTAATTTTCTTTTTCTGTTTTTTTGAACCAGACTCTCACTCCGTTGCCCTGGGTAGAGTACTGTGGTGTCATCATAGCTCACAGCAACTTCAAATTGTTGGGCTTGAGCAATCCTCTTGCCTCCGCCTCCTAAGTATCTGTGACTACAGGCATGAGCCACTACTCTAGGCTAGTTTTTCTATTTTTAGTAGAGACTGGGTCTTGCTCTGGCTCAGGCAATCCACCTGTCTTGGTCTCCCAGAGTGTTAGGATTACAGGTGTAAGTCATGCCACCTAGCCTCTAATTTTCTAATTTATTGACCTTTTCCCTTTTGCTGTTTTTTAAAATAGGCATGTCAGCATCAATGTTCGTTTTGGAAATGACCTTTCAGATGCTCTACAAGTGTTGGATGAGGGGTGCTTTACTACCCCAGCTTCTTTGAATGAATTAGAGAAAATTTGGGCAGAATACAATCTGGCTCAAGAGAAGATTCAAACTTGTCAAAATGTGGTAAGTTAAGTATTTTTCTCTCTTACTTTTTTTTTTTTTTTTTTGCAGTTTTTGGCTGGGGCTGGGTTTGAACCCGCCACCTCTGGCATATGGGGCCAGTGCCCTACTCCTATGAGCCACAGGCGCCATCCTCTCTATTATGATTTTTATCTATTGAACATAAGGAAATTATCTTTGGAGGAAGCAGAGGAACTGCAGATATTGTAATGATAATTTATTTGTGTAAAATATTTAACTTTTATAGTATCTTTATATTAATAATTGTATTCTTTTATCACCTTATAAGAAAGGCCTTAAGAAAAAGATATGATTGATAATTGATGATTGAGGGTCAAGGGGTTAATGATGTCTTTCTCTTTCACATGAGAGTTTGACCTTGTAGCCGGGCGCAGTGGCTCTTGCCTGTAATCCTAGCATTCTGGGAGGCCAACGCAGGTGGATTGCTTGAGCTCACAAGTTCAAGACCAGCTTGAGCAAGAGTAAGACCCCGCCTCTAAAAAATAGTCAGATGGGTGGCAGATGCCTGTAGTCGCAGCTACTTGGAAGGCTGCTTGTGAGCCCTGGAGTTTGTGGTTGCTGTGAGCTTGACACCATGGCAGTCTACTGAGAGTGACAAAGTAAGACTCTGTCCCCCCACCCCCCCAAAAAAGAATTTAACCTTTGGTTATATTCCTTTAGTAATGTGATAAAATATTTCAACTGTATTACTAGGCAGCATTTTTTATGGTAAATACAATATCTGATTAGCCAATTGCATCTGTGTTGGGAGGATCTATGTACTACAGATAATTGATTAGGACTCTTAAAACTGGGCCATACTCACTGAGGGACCCTGGAAGCTATGCCCATGGAATTATAAGAGATACTGGCTTTTGAGCAGTATTAAGCTTGTGAATCAAGGTGGTTACAATGGTTAGTAATATGGATCTTGTCTTCTGGTCTGAGTGGTGTGTTTTATGTGTGAGTATTGGACTCTGTCATACCACTGAATGTGGTCTAAGCCACCTTTTGTTGAGAGGTAGTTGTTTTTTATGTTGGGGAGGAGTATGAAAATGAAGTACTTCCTATGAATTCTTCATTATTTTAGGTGCAAGTATGTTTATTTCCTGTTGCAGTTTTATTATATTGACCTGAACAAATCCCTGTAAAGATATCCCACAGAACTGTCTTAGTTTTTTATAGCACTGATGAGCTCTGTTATTTGTTGTGTTTGGTCTTAAATGGTGTTTTCTGCCTTTGTGGATTACACCCTGAGAATCTTATTCCTTATTCTTACCTAAGTTAACCAGTTGGCAAATTGACTGGCTCTGAATGATACATGTGAGCAAAACAACTAGGCATTTGGAAATTCCAGGAATGTTTAGTTAGGAGAAGGGATTAAATTTTGGTTATTTTACATATTAGATCTGAACTGGTTGCTTCTGACTGTGAAAAGAAAAAAGCAATAGCAGAATTGATAGTATTTTATTTACTTTTAAAATTTAGCTAGTTAATTTATTTTTGAGAAATAAAATTTTATTTTATTTATTATTCTAATTATTTGGGCTTGAGTGCAGTGGTGTCATTACAGCTCATTGCAGCTCATACTTCTGGGCTCAGTGAGCTTTCTGCCTCAGCCTCCTAAGTAAGTGGGACTACAGGTACCTGTCATCATGCCTGGCTGATTTTTCTATTTTCTGTAGAAATAGGTCTTCCTATGTTGCTCAGTTGGTGTCGAACTCCTGGCCTCAAACAATCCTATAGTCATGGCCTCTAAAAAGTGCTGGGATTACAGGTATGAACAACTATGCTGGGTTAGAATCAATATTTTTTGTATGTCAATTCAGCAAACTTTAATGAGCATCTACTATGTGCTAGGTACTGTAGATAATTTTTTTTAATCTCTATGAAACACAAAGTTATAGGTACTTTCTAATTCTTTCTTACAATAACTTTAAATATAGGCATTTTTGCTACTATTGTATAAGTGAGGAGACAGGCTCACAAAGGTGAAGGAAATTTACTCAGGATTCAAGGTGGATAAAAGATCTAAATCTAAGGCATTACTCAATAAAAATCCTCAAAGAAAGTGTGTGGAAGACACTTGAAAATATAGGCCTGGGGAAAGATTTTATGAAGAAGACTTCCATGGAAATTGCAACAACAACAACAAAAAACAAATGGGACTTAATTAACTAAAAAGCTAAACTGTACAGCTAAGGAGACAAAAACCAAAGCAAATAGACAGTCATCAGAATGGGAAAAGATATTTGCATGTTGTGAATCAGACAAAACCTTGATAACTAGAATCTACAGAGAACTCAAATTTAGCAGCAACAACAAAAAAGCCACAAGCCAACAATCCCCTATATCAGTGGGCAAGTGAAATGAATAGAACTTTCTCCAAAGAAGACAGACGAGTGGCTAACAAGCATATGAAAAAATACTCATTGTCCCTAATTATCAGAGAAATGCAAATCAAAACCACTCTGAGATATCACCTAACCCCAGTGAGAATGGACTGCATCACAAAGACTCAAAGCAGAAGATGCTGGCATGGTTGTGGAGAGAAGGGAACACTTTTACACTGTTGGTAGGACAGCAGACTAATACAACCCTTTTGGAAGGAAGTATGGAGAATCCTCAAATAACTCAAACTAGACCTCCTATGTGATCCTGTGATCCCATTATTGGGCATCTATCTAGAAGAAAAAAATCATTTTACTGTAAGGGCATTTGCACTAGTCTGCTTATTGCAGATCAATTTATAGTTGCCAAATTGTGGAAACAACCGAGATGCCCACCAATCCAGGAATAGACTAACAAGCTGTGGCATATGTATACTATGGAACACTATACAGCCACTAAAAAGATGGTGGCTTTACATCTTTTGTAATTAATTTGGATGGAGTTGACATACATTCTTCTTAGTAAAGCATCACAAAAATGGAGAAGCAAGTGGTGCCTGTGGCTCAGTGAGTAGGGCACCAGCTCCATATACCAAAGGTGGCGGGTTCAAACCTGGCCCTGGCCAAACTGCAACAAAAACATAGACAGGCATTTTGCCTGTAATCCCAGTTACTTGGATGCCTGTAATCCCAGTTACTCGGGAACCTGTAATCCCAGTTACTCGGGAGGCTGAGACAAGAGAATTGCCTAAGCCCAGGTGTTGGAGGTTACTGTGAGCTGTGAAGCCTTGGCACTCTACTAAGGGCAAAGAAGTGATTCTGTCTCAAAAAAAAAAGGGGAAGGAGCCAAATGGCGGTCTGTAGCCAGCTTTCCACAGAGGTTCCCGGCCAGAAGGAGAGTTAAAAGGACACAAACTTAGCAAGAAAGCCGATGGTTTGGATCTGAGACAAAATAAAAGGTTGAAGAATGCACATCAACCCTGCTGGGGCGACCTGAGACCCCGAGGACACAAACAAAAAGGTATGGAGCATATCACCAAGTGGATAGGAGTCTCCTCCCCCATGAGAGCGGCTCACAGTATACTCCATACCTCAATACAAATAAGTGAGCAGAGTTCAGATGTCCTCCCATTCTACCCCCATGGGAGAGACCCTCTAAAAACTAGACCTCCTTCTCCTACTAGGGTGCTGCGGCATTCTCCCGCCAGGCATAAAACTGTATATATTCTCTACCTGCAAGTTTGAGTTCCTGGTATTCCCCTCCACTCCCACCCCGAGGTCTGGAGGCCTGTCCCCCACAGAGTCCAGATTCTTGGAGATTTTCTCGAGGGGTGTGGACAGGGTGCAGACTGTTGCTGATCTGTGCTGATTTTCTGGCTTGGGAGTGGTGAGAAGAAAGTGAGCTGAGAGGAAGCCAGCTGGAAAGACGGTCCCCTGAGGCGCGAAACAGCACCTGCATGCGGGAACAATAGCAAGAGGGCTCGCACCCCTGGGAATGTTTTGAGGAGACACTCCCAGTCTTCTGGGTGGCCAGGAAAAGTGGGCAGTTTCTCTGGTGGTAGCCACCGGCAGAGTGGACTGGCAACCAAGGCACGTGAAGGCTATGCCTGAGGCCGGGACAGAGCGCAAGGATTAGAATACGTGCAGAGTCAGCTGACAACCAGGGCAGAGGCTGCTTTGCTTAACTTCGGACGCACATGGCCCTTAGGGGATGAAAGCTGAGACAAAGGGCTGGAACTCACAGACTGAGTCAGACCTATTTGCAGCCCAACGTCTCATCAGGGAAAATAGCCTTGACAGAAATAAATTCTGCAAACTTGTTCTGTTACAGCAGTAACATCAATCAGGGACAGGGCTGGAACTGAGTGAATTGCCCAGCCCTTATCAAGTACATAGGCTGTCAGGCCTCACCTCCCCCTGCCAAACAGTGATAGGGAGTAGCGGACTGGTTGAGGAGCCACAGACCTCACTGTGACCCAGGCAGGTGCAAACCTCTGGAGCATCTGCTTATTGGAGGAAACTGGATCACAACTGTTACCATCGACTGGGTGTGACAGAGGGGCAAGGTGGGGAAGGAGGCATCACCTTTCCCAGACTAATCTACTTGCAGGAGGGTGCCTCCTGAGTCCACAGAGCACCAGAGTGAGTTATACTAGAGTTTCCAGAGATTTTTTAACTCTTCCATTTGAGATCGGTGCTGGCTAGGACATTTGATTGGGAGCTCTTCAACTGGGCCAGTCACTCGAGGACTTTCCAAAGTGGTACCCTGGGTGTGTGCTAGTGGAAAGGTTTGATTTTGCTTTTCCTATTGTTGCCTGTGTAGGGTGTGGTGACTTAACTACTGGTATTTCTTCACAGCTCAGATTTCAATCCATAATAACAGATTCTCTAGGGTAAGACAAAGACCAGCTGAAAATAAGACAGAGCCACTTAACCCCATCACACCAAGAAGGTCCCCAGTTTCACAAGCAGTAGCACTCTACGGGTCCTTGACAAAACTCTAGGGGAAAAGGTACAGGTCTGGTCAAAGGACTGGTCAATCACTACTCCTGGAACTCCCAGCCCAAACTGTCGTTATATACTCATTTAGCCAAATGGTGTAAAATTAATGATGGGGTGAAATCAGCGGAAAAGCTCTGGAAACATGAACAACCAGAGTATGTCAACCCCTACCAAGGAACAATTTGGCAGACACAAGTGAGGATCCTTTGCATAAACAGATGGCTGAGATGTCAGAAATTGAATTCAGAATTTGGATTACAAACAAGATCAATAAAATAGAGGAAAAGTTGGATTTAGAAATTCAGGGTGCATTTCAAAAATTGTCTCAAGAATTCAAGGAATTCAAAGACCAAATGACCAAAGATTAGGATACATTGAGGCAAGAAATTGCAGCCCTCAAAGATCTGAGAAACAAAGTAGAATCCCTCAGCAACAGAATGGAGCAAGCAGAAGAAAGGATCTCTGAAACTAAGACAGAGACTTCGAACGCTCCCAAATGCTCAAAGAGATAGAGAAATGGAAGGCAAAAACAGATCATTCTCTCAGATATCTCTGGGATAACTTGAAGGAAACCAACATTCACCTTATAGGGATACCTGAAAACGATGAAGTGGCGTCACATGGTCCAGAATCTCTTCTCTATGAGATTATGAAAGAGAATTTTCCAGACATGCCAAGAGATTCTGAAATTCAGATAGCAGACAGTTTCAGAACCCCAGCATGACTCAACCCGAATAAAACATCCCCCAGGCACATGATAATTAAGTTCACT
>CAUYON010064116.1:0-18502 GCA_963573935.1 Arctocebus calabarensis
GCCAAACAACAATGACGGCTGCAACCAAAAAATGGCCAGGCGTTGTGGCGGGCGCCTGTAGTCCCAGCTACTTGGGAGGCGGAGGCAGGAGACTCACTTGAGCCCAGGAATTGGAGGTTGCTGTGAGCTGTTACGCCACAGCACTCTACCCAGGGTGACAGCTTGAGGCTCTGTCTCAAAAAAAATAAATAAATAAAAATAAAAATTTAATGTGGCAGGCACATATTAGACTCTTTACTGGTGGTTTTGTTTCAAAGTAGTGTTATGAGCATACTATAAATCTGAGAATAAGAATAATATCTGTGGCTTTCATATTAAAATGAAAAGGAAAAGTATATGGGTGTAAGGAAAAAAACATTTGTTTTGATTTTCTCTTAATATTCACTACATTTGCATTAGCAAATACAATACATTAACATGTACTACAATACATATGCATTAACTCCATAATATATAAGAATGCTTCAGATTTTCTTAGAAACATTTTTTTAAAATAGCTTAGTATAGTAGAAAGAACATTGGAAAAGTTGAGAACCTTACATAGGAATGGTTGGTGGCCTTGGGCAAGTCACTTATCTCTCTGTTTTTCAGTTTCTCCCTCCAGCCAAATAGGAGGAGGATACAACATCAGAAGGTTATTGAGGATAGATGTGCTAACATCTAAAATAACTTTAAAAGAACTCTATAAATGTAAAGATTTACCATTATTATGACATCTTCTTAAAAAGTATATGAAATATTTATATAACCTAGAAATTTAATTAAATATTTAATTATATAACCTTTTCTTCTCAAACTGTGGAAGGCTGTCCAATTTAATTTGATGCTTGAAATTGGGATTAATAGCATGGGCAGAATTTATGGAACAAACATTTATGATCTTCATATACCAAATACTGTACTAGATGAATAGATGTTGTGGTTGTATTATGTAAAGGGTGCTATAGGAAGTGTCTGTGGGATGATGAATTACAGATGTTCTACTTCCTGTCTAACAATTTAGATGTAATGCTCAGAGGTAAAAAAAAAAAAAAAACATGAGCTAAAATACAGATATTGGAAACCCTCACCACAGCGTTTTTTTGGAAAGCTTAGAGAATTTCACATAGGGAGGTGTTAGAGAGTGAGACAAGTGCCCAGGTAAGAGCTATGAGAACCACTGACATTCAGCAAATCAGATTAAAGAAGGAGAACACAGCATCTTAGGGAGACTGAAGAGGAACCATAGAAATAGGAAAAAGAAAAATGAAACATGGAGATGTCATTGAAATGAAAGGAAAGAAAGCCTCAGGAAAGTTCAGATGCCATGAAGAAAACCAAATAAAATACAGGCTAAAACTTGACAGTTAAGTTAGCTAAACATGATACAAGGAGCAGAATAACTGTATTGATAATAGCTTTTGTAAACAATAACTACTTATCAATAACCTCTATCTGTATAAGTTCATTCTTATGTTATAAAGCTCTCTAGTGTTGGTATTCATTCATTCAATTCTCTCCCTTAATAAACAAAATAGTAGCAATTCAGAATATGTCCAAGAGGCTTCTCTTCATCCATAATTTAATTTTCCATTTAGCCTGCAGATGCTGTCATGAAGTAATTATAGAAGAATGTTCACAATTAAATGAGTTTTATAACAATACACACTCTCTCAATTTTGGACAAGGGTGGTCGTTCAGTAACTAGGATTTTATAACCTTAAGGTGTTCACACTTAGCTAACCCCAGCTACCTTTGACAATATGGGAAAAGGTGTTTGCTCCAATCTGTGAGGAAGAAACTTGGGTACTTTTGTTTGAGACAGAGTCTCTCTTTTCGGGGGGTGGAGAGTGGGGTGGGAGTGATTTTTTTTTTTTTAAGATAGAATCTCATTCTGTTGCCAGGCTAGAGTGCCGCCTTAGCAAATTTCCTTTGTCTTATGGTATACATTATTTAAAGGTACAGCATCCTCAGACTCCTGGGTTTAAGTGATCCTTCTGTCTCAGCCTCTCAACTAGCCAGAACTCCAGGTACTCACCACAAGGCCTGGCTTATTTTCCTATTTTTAGTAAATGTAGGATCTTGCTCTTGCTCAGACTGGTCTCAAACTTTATGCTCAAGGGATCCACCTGCTTTGGCCTCCTAGAGTGCTAGGATTACAGATGAGAGCCACTGCACCTGGGCAGGAAAAAATCTTTTAAACTGTTCTTTAAAATGACAATTTAAGACATATATTAGTGTGACTCTCCAGTTTCTAGTTAAATTTGTATCTTTATAATAAATGAATAAGCTCTCTTTTTATTATTTTACTAGGAAAACAGGGCAGAGGCCAAAACTAGAAAATTAGAATGAAAAGTTGTTTGGCATAAGGAAATTATACTCATTTTCAAATTCATTGTTAAATTCTGTTTAATAATTTTAAAAATTACTTTCACTATTTATCAATTAGCCAACAAATACTTAACACAAGTTGAGCATCCCAAATCTGATCTGAAACTTTTTGCTCAGAGGAAATGTTTATTGGAGCATTTCAGATTTTCATATTTGGGAGGCTCGGCTGATGTGAAATTTTGGAACATTTCTGGTCCCAAGCATTTCAGATAAGGGATAATCAGCTTTTGTAATGACACATTAAATATGAATCTATCCAATAATAGGACATTGCAAAAATCACTCATGTTATTTCCCATCTTTAATTCTTTTGCTTAAACTAAATATTAAAATTCTTACTCACCAGGCATATATTAATTTGTAGTAGATAATCTATAAATGAAATAAATGACTGCCCTTTATTGGTGAAGTTATAATAGGTAAAGAGTTGACTCTGCATATTAATAGTATAAATAATTGTTATGTCCCCAATATTGGTACATGGTTTTGAAAATTTTACAGAAAGAAGCCAAATGCTTGCATTGCCCAACAATCTAATTAGAGTATGCATTCAATTTTTCTAAAATCTTGACATAAAGTATAGAGGGCATTCAGCAGGTGCTTTTTAATTTGTTGATTTTAAATGAATAGATTCAGGAATACTAAAAAAAAGTTTATAATTGGTTGCCTATGACTTAAGGACTTAAGAGCCAAGTAACTTAATAACTATTGAAAAAGAATAAAGTTACTTATAAAGTAATTGGCTAAGGGATCCTTTGGCTTATGGTGTACATTCATTAAACTGACTCACCTTGTCTGTGATATTAATGATTTAGTATAGTAAACATGAGATATGATTATAGTAAGCATGAGATAGAATTAACAGTGATTTAGGAATAGATGTGTCTGCCTAAGTAAATCTGTATTTTCATTTTGTTTTCTAGTACCATAACAGCTTGGGGGAAAGACCATGAAAAAGATGCTTTTGACCATATAGTAACACAGTTTTCATCAGTGCCTGTATCTGTGGTCAGCGATAGCTATGACATTTATAATGCCTGTGAGAAAATATGGGGTGAAGATCTAAGACATTTAATAGTATCAAGAAGTACAGAGGCACCACTAATAATCAGACCTGATTCTGGAAACCCTCTTGACACAGTATTAAAGGTAAATTTTAATACACAACTTGGTAATTAAAATGCCTGTAGACCAAATGCATCAACACCTCTTTTAATTTCACTTATACACATACCATTTCAGAGCTGTCTGGACCACTTCCCTTACTTTATAGTTGCAACCCAGAGAGAGTAATAGATTTGCCCAAGGTCACACACTAATAGCAGAGAAAGACTACAAAGAGTTATGGTTTATTTATATACTCTCTAAACAGTCATGTACTATTGAATAGATATTTTCTTTTCAACCTTCAAATTCAATCAACAGCATTTCCATTTTAATTAATTCTGAGATTTGGGTACCAAATCTACTTGTGTTTTTTTTCTTTTACTACAAGTCATTGCTAGACCTTTGAAGTTAGCACAGACGAATGTGCGGGGTGATGGCAGAGAAAGAACAATACAAAAATACTTTTTAAGTAGTGATTAAGTTGACTCTTAATGCAGCAATGTTGCAAGTTAATGTTAAGAAGAATGCTTTCAAAAAGCAAAAATAAGAGCAGGGTTATTTGATGCCTACTACAAGAAAAATACTGTGTTAGGTACCTTGCGTAAGATGTGTCATTGAATCTCTGCGAACTGATGCATCAATATGGAATTTTCTTTGTTGGACTCTTTAAGCAATTTATTTAGGAAAAGGAAGTATTTGTTGTGGGGGAAGAATGTGTCTTGTAGGTTTTTTGTGTCTCTGACCAAGCTTTCTAAGAATTTTAAATCTGCAAAACTTGGCAATAGTTAATGTTCGAGTGGGACGGTTTGTATATTATGTAATTTGGCTTTAATTAAGAGCAAAGGAGAACTTGAGAGAAACTGTGGGTTATATATGCTTCATTTCCAGCTTTCTCTGCCTATCACAAAGGCAGTTTCTCGGAACTTGGTGATTCAAATGGATTTATATTTTGAGTTATTCCAGACAGAATTAAACCAAGCTAAATTATTGGGCACAAGCAGAATAAATCCAAACAAAAGTATAATCATAAGTTAAATGATGCTTCATATGCTTCTTAGTACTTTAATCTCCTAATTTTAGGAATTTTTCTTTTGAATCCATATAATTTGAAAGATGTGAACAACTTGGAGCCACTTTCTGGTATAAAACGACTCTATGGGAAATAGCCTTCCTGTTTCTAATGTGATTAAAAGGGTTGGGTCCATATTTTAGAAGCCGTATACATAGTGCTATAAGATTTTTTAAGTAGTTTAACTATTTTTATATCCTCAAGATTCCCTAGCAAAGCAAAATCATTTTGTTTTAACTTTGGAAAGCTCTCCTACTTGTTTTCAGTTTTAGTTATTTGTCTTCATGTGTGTCTTTCCATGTAGGTTTTGGATATTTTAGGTAAGAAGTTTCCTATTACTGAAAACTCAAGGGGCTACAAGTTGCTGCCACCTTATCTTAGAGTTATTCAAGGAGATGGAGTAGATATTAATACCTTACAAGAGGTATGTGCTTTATAATTAAGCTCCTTTTTATTGCTTTGATAAACAACATATTACTAATAAAATACAGTAGTGAGTCTTTTCGTAAGTTTTTATGTCTGTGCATTGCTTAAAGTTTAGAAATAGTGGTTGTTTAAAATGTAGATGTACCAGTCAAACCATACACTCCTCTAGTCTTTGGCCACCATAAATGAGAAATCTAAAGAAGTATCACTATAAAACAAGAAAATGTCTGTCAAGTAATATCCCTTGTAATAGAAAACAGAAAGTCTTGACACATAGGTCTGAATTTTAATAGAATTGAATTGTACATACTCTAACAGTATAAAACTCAGATGATAATGGATCCTTTTTCAGAAATTATGAAATGGATTGTCGCCTCTTCTAAATTAACCATTGAATGTTATCACATGTTATTATTAGATTTAACCAAATAGTGTAAGTGTTATATAGGCATACCTTGTTTTATTGTGCTTAACACATACTGTGTTTTAGGAGGGGGTTTGTTTTTTGGTTTTTGTTTTTACAATTTGAAGGTTTGTGAAATCCATTAAGAAAATCTATCCGTGCCATTTTTTTTTCCAGCAGCACGTATTCATTTCATGTCACATTTTGATAATTCTTGTGATATAGCAACTTTATATTATTATATCTGCTTTTGTGATCTGTGATCAGTGAACTTTGATGTTACTATTGTAATTGATTTGGGACATCACAAACTATACCCAGTTAAGAAAATAAACTTAATTGATACATATTGTGTGTGTTCTGACCACCCATCAGCTGCCCATTCCCCTGTCTCTCTTCCTTTCCTCAGGTCTGCCTATCCCCTGAGACACAATAAATACTGAAATTAGGCCAATTAATCCTACAGGGGCCTCTGAGTGTTCAAGTGAATGGAAAGGACACAAGTCTCTAAAAATCAAAAGCTAGAAAGATTGAGCATAGTGAGGAAGCCGGAAGCCATGCTGAAAGCTAAGATAGACCTCTTGAGCCAGCTAGCCAAGTTGTGAATGCAAGGGAAAAGTTCTTAAAGGTAATTAAAAGTGCTACTTTAGTGAACACACAAATGATCAGGCGAAACATCCCTATTGCTGGCAGGAAGAAAGATGTAGTGGTCTGGGTAGATGTTCAGACCAGCCACAACATTCTCTTAAGCCAAAGCCAAGTCAGAGCAAAGCCCAATGCTTGAAGGCTAAGGGAAGTGAGGAAAATGCAGGAGTAAAGTTTGAGACTAGCAAAGGTTGGTTCATGAGGTTTAAGCTGTCTCCGTAACATAAAAGTACAAGGTGAAACAGGAAGGCCAATATAGAAACTATAGCAAGTTATTCAGAAGATCCACTGAAGATCATTGATGAAGGTTGCTACACTAAACAGATTTTCAACATAGACAAAACAGGAAGACAGTGGCATCCAGGACTTTCATAGCTAGCGAGGAGAAGTCAATGTCTGCCATCAAAGGACAAGTTAACTTTCTTATTAGAGACTAAGACAGCTGGTGCCTTGAAGTGGAAGTCAGAGTTCATTTACCATCCTGAAAATCCAAGGGCCCTGCAACATTATGCTAAATCTACTCCACTTACGTTCAATAAATGGAAAAACAAAGCCAAGACGACAGCACGTCTGTTATCTTAATATTTTAAACCCATTATTGAGACCTACTGTCAAGAAAAAAAGATCCCTTTCAAAATATTATTGCTCATTGACAATGTGCCAAGAACGCTGATAGAAAGATACAAGGAGATTAATGTTGTTTTCATCCCACTAATACCATATCCATTCAACAGCTCATGAATCAAGGAGTCAATTCAACATTTAAGTCTCATTATTTAAGAAAAACATTTTGTAAGAATCTAGCTGCAATAGATGATTCCTCTGATGGAGTTGAGCAAAATAAATTGAATACTTTTGGAAAAGTTCACCATTCAGGGTCCATTAAGAACATTGTGATTCATGGAAGTATTCATAGGAATTTGGAAGAAGTTGATTTCAGCCCTTATGGATGACTTTGAGGGGTTCAAGACTAAAGTAGAAAATAACCAGAAAACTAGAATTAGAAATGGAGCCTGAAGATGTGACTGAATTACTACAATCTCATGATAAAACTTGAACAAATGGAAAGTTGCTTATGGCTGCACAAGGAAAGTAGTTTCTTGAGATGGAATCTACTCCATATGTAAATGCTACGAACATTTTTGAAATGACAGCAAAATATTTAGAATATTATGTAAACTTAGTTAATAATAAAGTAGCAATAGGGTTGAAGAAGATTGACTCCAATTTTGAAAGAAGTTCTACTGTGGGTAAGATGCAGTCAAACAGCCTCTTACTACAGAGAAATCTTTCATGAAAGGAAAAAACAATGGATACAGTAAACTTTATTATTGTCTTATTTTAAGGAATTGCCACAGTCACTTATGTTTTCAGTAGCCACCACCCTGATATGTCAGCAATCAGCAACACTCAGGTGAGACCAGCTACCAGCAAAAAGATTACACATGCTGAAAGCTTAGATGATCATTAGCATTTTTAAGTAATGAAGTTTTTTTATTTTTTTTGTAGAGACAGAGTCTCACTTTATCACCCTTGATAGAGAGCTGTGGTGTCACAGCTCACAGCAACCTCCAACTCCTGGACTCAGGCCATTCTCTTGCCTCAGCCTCCCGAATAGCTGGCACCTGCCACAACACCCAGCTATTTTTTTGCCGTTTGGCCGGGGCCAGGTTTGAACCTGTCACCCTCGGTATATGGGGCCACCGCCCTACAGGAGCCACAGGAACCACCTGGCAATGAAGTATTTTTTAATTAAGATTTATACATTTTTTAGACATGATGCTATTGCATACTTTATAGACTGTGTAAACATAGTTTTTAATGTGTACTAAGAAGTCAAAAACTTGTGTGACTGAGTTTATTGGTGTTCATTTTATTATAGTGGTCTAAAACCAAACCTGCGATATGCCTGTATTATCTTAAAACTTTTGCCTATTTTCTTTCCCAAATAAGCTTCTTAAGAGCCACAATTTTATTTTACCTAAAATAGCCCATAAAAGTTAAGAATATTGCCTGTGGCTCAAGGAGTAGGGTGCTGACCCCATATACTGGAGGTGGTAGGTTCAAACCCAGCTCCAGCCAAAAAATGCAAAAAAAAAAAAAAATATATATATATATATATATATATATATATATATATATATCACTAACACAATATAAACTGTCTACAGTATGAAGGCACTGGTGTTTGATATATACTAATCTTAGATAGTATTCTGTTGTGTAACACAAGTTAGAGGATTTTTATGTTTGAAAGAGTTTGGTGTTTGGGAAAGGTCAGTACCCAAATTGTAAGTAATTTGTTTTCCAGACATTGACTTGAAAGTGAGAGCTGTTGTGTATAACAAACAATACCTTTATTGTGATTTGTACTTAGAGTTCCACTATGAGCTGTCTATAGAATAGATCTCTCTTGTAAATAACAGAAATGAGGCTTTTTCTGCCAGGTCTCCTAAAGTGCCTTGCTTAAAAAAGTGGAAACTCCAATTTGTCTAAGACAGTTGTCCTTGGGACATTAGGGGGTTTCATGTGAAAAGGTAGGAAGAAATAGAATAAAAGTCTGCAAAGATAAAGAAGAGGACTTAGAATATAGAAATCCCAGCTGGACATCTAATTGCCATTTCCCCTTGGCTCAGCTGAACTGACCGTTTTTTACCTGGGTGTCAGTTATGTAGTGTTACCCACACCTACCTGGAGGCATTTGTAGCAGCATCCTCACGTAGACTCCCCCATTAGTGCCATGCCCACCCGTCCTTCCCCCACGTTTCAGCTATTCAGGTTGGGTTGTTCAGTCAGGTGTTGAACTCCCCTTTAAAAAACAAAGTTCTTTGGCTTTTCTTTCTTTTCTTTTTGGTTTTTATTCCCCTTATTGGTTTTTTAAATAAACTGTAAGAATGTATTTGCATTTTTAAAGTTGAGAACCAGCTAAAAGCATTAACTTTTTAACTATAAGAAATTTTGAGACATATACTCATTGGCATTGGTAAAACCTTAAACAGAAAAATGTAGAAGACTGAATAGTTTTTGTGTTAATGCAGATGCACTCATGGATATGGGAAGACACCTTAAAGAAACCAGGCCTATTGGGATAAATCCATTGTAAATTTAAAATATCATTAAGTTAAAAACATGTTTAATACACCTAACCTACTAAACATCACAGCTTAGCATAGCTTACTTAAATATGCTTTGAACACTTACATTAGCCTATAGTTGGGCTAAATCAAAAAGCCTATTTTATTACAGAGTGTTGATCATCTATAATTTACTGATGTCAGGGACCACCAATACCAGATTTCTTCATATTGGAGGTAGTTCAAGATAATGTTTTTAGAAGAAGGAAAAGGAATTCATTTAGTGTGTTTGATTTGTACATATTCTAAATTAATATGCTTTAATTTTGACAAAATGGAAAATCTATATTTGAAACAACTGCCTTTTCTCTTTGTCAGTCTCACTCTTGGACTTTGCTACTTACTGTCACTACTGTGACAGTGTGACATCCCATGAGGTTTATGATATAAACCCTACTCTAGGTTGCTGTATTCCAGTATACCAGAATGAAACTGATTAGTTAGGGAAAAAAGAACAAATCTCTTGTGTTGTACAAAATAAAAAGTGTCCATCTTCTTTTTCTGTTTGTGTTTCAGTTAGGGATTCAGTCTTCTTTGGTATCATTGAAACCTCTTAATGGTAGTTCATTAATAACTTTAAAATTGTACCGAATTCTCAGAGCTGGCAAAAGGAAGATTTCTTTGAAGCCCTAGATATTTTACACAATTTTCTTCCCATGCTTAGTTATATCTTACTATTCTATGCATAGGTCAACATTTTTCTCCTTTCTTTACCTTTAGCTATTCTACTATTCTTTTCCTGGAAGCCTTTTCATTGCTTTTTTAGTAAATTTCCCCTAAGTGTCACTACTTTGATCCAGAGACATAATAGAAGACATTGGTTTTGTGTAAATCTTAATGAAAAGACCAAATTACTTCTTTGAGCTATATGTACATAAAATATTGCAGAAGCACTTGTAGATTGCAATACCCATTTCAAATGTGTGCTTGGATAAGAAAAATAATTAATGTTACTCTTCTGATTTCAGTAGGTTAGATCCCCTAGTTAGAAACTTGAAATTCTTATTCAACAGAAGAGTAATTTAAGACTGATATTTTGTCAGATTTTTATCTAAATTTTTTAAGTAGTAATGTTTTCTCAGTTCTATAATTTTCCATTGACAGAAAAATTCCTTTAACTCTACATTGTCTGAATTTTATAATGGTTAGTGAAGAAATTTGGCTGGAAATATAGTGGTAAGATATTAGGCAGTATTGTACTTTGTGATTTCCTTATCATTCTGCTACTGAAGCATCTCTAAAATCAGGTGACAGGTCTGAAACTGTATTTTCCCTATATTTTGTTAAAATCACTTTATCCTCCATCTACTTGTTTCCCTTTCTTTTCTCACCTTTTCTGTTCTATGCATTTCTTTCATATTGAAATTCACTGTGTTCATGTCATTTCAATGAAAAATAAATCTCAATTCAGGAGACTTGGATACCTTTGGCTTCAGATACAATGATAAAAATGTGGGTTGGATTTTCCTAAACCTAAAGGAATTCCTTTAAAATAAGTCTTACGTGTTTTCATCTCAATACTTGTGGTTTAACAGTTCTCATGGCAGAATAATCAGATGTTTGGGATTTTAAAAGAAAGATGAATTTCTAAATATAAGTTTGTTAAAAAATGAAGGTTCCTGGTATTTTTAAAATTTGTTTCTTTGCAGTGTTGAAAATAAAAGAGAAAAAGACAGTATGCAACTATTGGTATCTGGTGGGAATGTGGTAAATTTCTATTAATGATTCACATAAGGCTTTTAAACTTGCTTATCATTTTCTAGTCACTCAAAAGTTCTCTTTAAATAGAACAGAACCAACCCTTATAATTGCTTCCTTTTGGCTATTCTCATAGTATTAAAGGAAGGGTTACCACATTTCACTTGCCACTTTCAATCATGAAAATGAGTGAATATTAAATAAGAAGGTAGATGCTAAGTAAATAAGCTCTACTTAGGAGAAATAAATACACATGACATTGGTAAAAAACTAATCTCTAATGTAGTTTTTAAATTTTATGTCCCTTCAAAGAACTATTTTAGCTGTCACAACTGTGCATGCAGGTCTCTCTAACTGGCTTGAGATAATCATTCTCCCAATAATGATCCAGTGATAAATCTTAGCCCTCAAAGCATTTGCCCATGATTTTGTTTATGGAAATTGTTTTGGAATACCAGTCAGAGTAAAATGACTCTACCAGTATTTCATCTGTTATGTAGGAGAGAGTATTTTATATTCTTTTGCCACCAATGTCCATTGACTTTGGCATGTCCTATTACATATTGTGATGTATTAATGATGATTAGAATTATTCCTAGAATCTAATAATTTGGAGCAAATGTGTAGACCTCATTGCTTGTCCTGCTGGCATATGGGCAACAATTTAAGGAGATAGGTAAGAAAAGTTGACTCAAGTAACCTTGGATATTCACAGCCAATTTTTTTCTCACTTCTTCTTATTTCCTTTACTCCTCAATCCTAATCACAACAACACCACCACAAATTGAGAAATTATTAATGAAATCTTCTGCTTACAAACATATCCATCTTAAGCTGTTGAGGGGGGGCAGGTAGGGAATAGGCCTTTAAAAAGAAAATGTCAGATATAACTTTGTCTAGGTCTTTTTCTTATCCGATTATTGACTGTTATAAAACATCTCATGGATTCTTCATTTGCAAGAATTGCCCTTTAAAAATAACCTCTATCTTCTTCCAGATTACTTAGTTTTGTTTTGTTTTTTAATCTCCTAGATTGTAGAAGGCATGAAACAGAAAAAGTGGAGCATTGAAAATGTTTCTTTCGGTTCTGGTGGAGCTTTGCTACAGAAGTTAACAAGAGATCTCTTGAATTGTTCCTTCAAGTGTAGTTATGTTGTAACCAATGGCCTTGGGGTATGTCCTTCTGTTTTTACTCCTTTTGTTCTAATACCTTCTTTATGTGTCTAGGTAGAATGTGGTTATTGAGTGTACTACTCAAAGGATAATATGGTCCTAGACTATTAGTGTGGTGTTAGGTACTACTAACCATGACGCAGAAACAAAGTAGATAAAAACATGACTGAAAAAAGAGATTGGGGAAAAAGAGGAACAATAAAGTGAAAAATTATTTAAGAGAAATACAGGTCAGTCATTTCCCACAGCTTCAGAATATGCTTTTGGGTCATGGAGTTGACCATATTTGAGTAGAAATGGCAGCTAATCTAGTTATCATATTAAGGCTAAGCATGTAATGTCATCACTGTTAAACTGTTTTTTAGGAAAGTAGAATAAGAAGTTTGGATTGTGATACCAGAATCATTTTCCACACCCATGAAACAGCTAGGTAGCTAACCATTGCTAAAACTCCTAAGAACACCTGAGTCTGTTCCCTGCTTTACTGTCTTTCATCTTTGGAGAGTTCTGGGATATGGGGATGCTAAAACTTCTAAGAACACCTGAGTCTGTTCCCTGCTTTACTGTCTTTCATCTTTGGAGAGTTCTGGGATTGATTCATTGGTTGCTTCTCATTCCCCTGTCATTACTAGTTGCTTCTGTTACTTTTTGCCTCCTATCCGTCTGATCCTGAAACAAATATTTTGCTCTCTTCGGATTCTTCTGTCAATAGCAATGTAACAGTAAAAAAATAACAAAAGGGAAAGGTTGTGTGAATTAAGAAAGGCTTTACCTTGGTAATATCCAACTCACCTCTCAAAAGACTTTTTATATATACAAATGAATATCTGTATAGTATTGGCATAGTTGGGTTTTTTAAATAGACGTAGTTTGTAATATTAAAGGAAATGCCTGAAGGATCACATTAGAATCCTTAAAGACCTACTACAAATGAAATTTTAAGTATTTTTCATTGATAAGAAAGGATATCCAAGATTCAGGTTCTGTTCACATCTTGTTTTTTGTTTTGTAGAGTCTCCCAGTGCCGTGGCATCACATAGCTCACAGCAACCTCCAGTTCCTGGGCTTAGGCAATTCTCTTGCCTTGGCCTTCCGAGTAGCTGGGACTACAGGCACCTGCCACAACGCCCAGCTATTTTTTTTGTTGCAGTTCAGCCAGGGCTGGGTTTGAACCCACCACCCACAGTGTATGGGGCCAGTGCCCTACTCACTGAGCCATAGGCGCCACCCCACATGTTTTTTCTTAACAGACTATCCATCAAAACAAGATAAAAAGTTTCATTTCTAAAAACCAATATACTTTGGTTTAGTTATACCAATTAAGGTCTTAAAGCTTACACATAGGCTAGGCCTAGTTGTTCATGCCTGTAATTCTAACATTTTGGGAGGCCAAGATAGGAGAATTCCCTTAGAGCTCAGGAGTTTGAGGCCAGCCTGAGCAAGAGCAAGACCCTGCTCGTCTAAAATTTAGAAAAATTAGCTAGGCATCATGGCAGACACCTATAGTCCCAGCTACTGGAGAGGTTGAGGCAAAAGGATTGCTTGAGCCCAGCAGTTTGAAGTTGCTGTGAGCTAGGCTGACCCTCTAGCCTGGGCAACAGAGTCAGACTGTCTCAACAAAAAACTACCAACAAAAACTTACATATAAATTATGTATATACTTCATTGTATGTGAAAGTTTGGACATTTCTATTAGTCTTCTATTTTCTCTAACTTTCTTAATTTGGATTTTAGATTAATGTCTTCAAGGACCCAGTTGCTGATCCCAACAAAAGGTCCAAAAAGGGCCGATTGTCTTTACATAGGACGCCAGCAGGAAATTTTGTTACACTTGAGGAAGGAAAAGGTGACCTTGAAGAATATGGTCATGTATGTATCTATGCTGATTTTTTTTTTTTTTTTTTTACAATAGTAGGTGGCTCTCCAAATTAATAAGAAAAGTTTATATGTTGTGTTTTATTTTTAAATTATTTTCAGAACAATTTTTGTGAAGGCCAAAGTTTTATTATAAAATGTACAATTGTTGACCTGGCCTACCAAAATCCATTGAAAAACAAGTTGCTAGATCATAAATATAAAGTCTATATGTACATTGGGAAAAATATTCTGTAACATTCAAAACTGTAAAAGTTGTCTTTGTTTTTTTCTTACATTGCGGTCAGTGTGGTAGTGATAGATGACTTTCAACAAGCTCCTACACTGTACTTGTTCTTCACTTTGCTGTCAATTGTCATTTCCCAAAAGTCATAGTTAAGGATACGTAAAGGATGCTGTTCTTAATACTTCTCTTCGCTGTTTGTGTTATAACAAAATTTTGTTTGTATTAAATAGATAATAGTAGGAGCTATACAAATTCTAAAATGTTGAAGATAATTCTGTTTTTTTAAAAACTTAGTAGTATTCAGTTCAGATGGTTTTCTTTAGCCTTAATTCTCATGGCAGCTCTATGGGCTAAGAGCAAATAATGTTATCTTAATAGTGTAAAATGTGAAGACAGAGTGACTTAGTTCAGATTAAATAATTTGTAAACGGTGAAACCTTACTTAATCAGTTTTCTAATTCAGGTCAACTAAATAGAAAAAATTTGTAGGATGCAGGTGGCGCCTGTAGCTCAAAGGAGTAG
This sequence comes from Arctocebus calabarensis, assembly GCA_963573935.1. Lineage (NCBI taxonomy): Eukaryota > Metazoa > Chordata > Mammalia > Primates > Lorisidae > Arctocebus > Arctocebus calabarensis. The sequence continues at coordinate 14,649 of CAUYON010064116.1, forward strand.
GGCACCATCCTCATATACCAGAGGTGGCAGGTTCAAACCTGGCCCCGGCCAAAAACTGCAAAAAAAAAAAAAAAAATTGTAGTATGCTAAAGTAGTCTATACAATCTAGTGGTCTTTAGTATGTAAAAAGTACATTTATATTCATGAACTCAAGTTATAACATTTTTGGTTTTTAAACCACTGAATTGAGAAAAACTCATTTTTAGAACGAAACTACTCATGAATATTTATATTCTCAGAAAATGTTACACTAAAACATACAAATTTATTATTTTCTATTTTGATTCTTTATGATTATAATGTGTTATTCTTATCATTTTTTAAGGTTTTGAGCCAGAACTGATGAAATAACTCTTTTGTTATCTTTAACAAAAAATATATAAATTCAGAGCTCAAACTTTGAGAATTAGATCGCTTTATATGGTCTTTTAGGCAATTCTTTCAGTAAGCCTTACTTAACTCTTTTCATCTACTAAGAATTGCTAAATTAGTTTATCTCAGATGAACTAAAGTCACTTGAGACTAAAAGTAAAAACATGATTTTAAAAAGTGAGCTATGACTCCACAGCACTCTATAGAGGGCAACAAAGTGAGACCCTGTTTCAAGAAAAGAAAGGGTACTGACTTTAAGAAAATGTGGTGATAATACTTGAACATTCTAAATAGTAATCATTTATAATTGATTATAATTAGACATCATACAAGTATTTTGATTTAAAAATAGGAACCAGCCTTTCCTGATAGGTTATATTTAAATTTATAAAAGAAAATGCCACAGCTAAAGCAGTGTGATTTAAACACAGTGACAGAAGTATTAGATAACGTCATGTACCTCGGTCTTCAGACTAGATGGGAAATTGAGATTACTTTTATGGATGAAACAAAGAGAAACCAGAAGCAGATGATAACTCCTTATTAAGAAAGGAATGGCTTTACCAGACCCCTCTATCTTTGTTACCCTGTATGACAATGTGGATTACCCGTCTCGGTGACTCTTGGAGTACACAAAGAGTTTTTTTTAACTCAGTCACTATGCATTAGTCAAGAAATCAGTACCTGTATTTTTTGTTTGTGTTTTGGGTTTGGATTTTGGTTTTTCCTGGGTTTTTAAGGACAACATTCAGTGCCTAGCAAACTTACTAAATGTCCAGGTTGATAAGTTTATCAGTGTTGAGTCTGTTGGTCTGGACCTAGGGAAGATTTAGCAGGCTTTCCTTGCTGCACCTTCAGAACTGATTAGCGGTGACAGTTCTGGCAACGCACATCTTCGGTCTGCAGATAAAAAAGTGATCAACTTGTTTTGCTTTTCCTTCGAAGAATACTAGCTTAAGAATGTAATACTTAGTTTGGTCTTTTTTGTAGAAGTTAAGTGTTTCTCCATAGCGGGCAACATGGTGATTTGCCATTTTAGACAGCACCTTGTTCTCTGCCTGCTCAACCAGCATTTTTTTGTTTGTCATATCATCTCATAATTCGAACACCATCGACCTCTTTTATGTGACTGGTTAGTCTAATTAATTTCTCAGAGCATGAGTCACCTTTTTTTCGAGAGTCTCTTCAGCGCAATCACTAAGTCTGTTGTACTTGCAGGACCTTCTCCACACAGTCTTCAAGAATGGGAAGGTGACAAAGACCTACTCATTTGATGAAGTGAGAAAAAATGCACAGCTGAGCAGTGAACTGGATGCAGCACCACATTAGGCTGTGTGACTGGGTGTGTGGTGTGCAGCATGTGTCTGTGTATGCGTGCGTGCACAGAGACACTGTGTATGTGAGACATGATGTTCATTGTACAGATCTGTGGGGTTGCTTTGTGTTTTATGATACATCACAGCCAAATTATTTGTTGGTTTATGGACATACCACCCTTTCATTTTTTTCTTTATTTTCCAGTGTTTAGGTGATCTCAACTTAGGAAACACACTTAACCATGTAAAAGATTAATGCTAAAGTAAGCTTTTTAGGGCCCTTTGCCAATAGATAGTAATTCAATCTGGTATTGATCTTTTCACAAATAACAGAACTAAAAAACTTTTATATATTACTGATGATCACATAAAACAGATTTGCATAAAATTATCATGATTGCTTTATGTTTATATTTAACTTGTATTTTTGTACAAACAAGATTGTGTAAAATATATTTAAAGTTTCAGTGATTTAACAGTCTTTCCAACTTTTCATGATTTTTATGAGCACAGACTTTCAAGAAAATACTTGAAAATAAATTACATTGCCTTTTGTCCATTAATCAGCAAATAAAACATGGCCTTAACAAAGTTGTTTGTGTTATTGTACAATTGTGAAAATTATGTCAGGACAAACCCTATAGAATTACTAACCTCACTGCCCCTTGTAGAATATGTATTAATCATTCTACATTAAAGAAAATAATGGTTCTTACTGGAATGTCTAGGCACTGTACAGTTATTCTTTACCTTGGTCATTGAATTGTACCAGTGAAATGCCAAATTTGAAAGGCCTGTACTGCAATTTTATATGTCAAATATTGCCTCTGGCTCTAATATGCACCTCAAGATTTTAAGGAGATAATGTTTTTAGAGAGAATTTCTGCTTCCAATGTAGAATATATACATAAATATAAAATATTGACAAAAGTGGAAGTAGTGTATTTTAAAGTAATTACACTTCTGAGTTTATTTTTCATATTCTATAGTGGGTATGACTTAAATGAATTACTGGAGTGGGTAGTGAGTGTACTTATTTTAAATGTTTTGATTATGTTATATTTTTCATTAAGTATTTTTAAAAATTAAATTGAATATTAAATTGTATGGACATCATTTGTTAATTTTAAACTGAATCCCTGCACAAATAATATTTAAGCAAGTTCTTAAATGAAGATAAATTATCCCAGTGAAAGCATGATGTGGCATGAGCTCCAGTAGAGGAATCTTTGACTAGATTCGGAATCAGTCACCATATTTGACTGGAGACCAGTTTCTTTCACATGACTTTTATAGATGGTATATCTGTTCTTCTAAGGCAAGGTTTGGCCAGCTATGGCCCGAAGGCCAAATTCAGACAATGGTTGTGCAAATGCGTATTATCTGTGGCTGCTTTCCCAGTACAACAGCAGAAATTGAGTAGCTGTAATAGAGGTCAACTGGTCCACATGCCTGAAGTTTTTTATCACAGGCCAGTGTTATTATCTGGCCTTTAACACAGAATTACCAAAAAATCTTTTGACCCTTATTCTAAGAAAGGGGGTGTGCCTTGTGTTTTAAGGGAAATGTTTTTTGGGGGGAAGGGAGGAAGCTAAACAATTACATCTTTTGTCCTTTCTTTTCTCATTTAAGAATCCAATACTAGGAGACCAATTTAGAAAGTTTTAACAACATGACATTAAATGTGAATTTTAAAATTGAAAAGCCATAAATCATTTGTCTTAACTAGTTAACATAAGAAAATGTTCTATCACTAGAATAATCTAGTTAGGAATGAGTTATCTTTATTAAACGTCTTATGTAAGTGGTATTAGAAAGAATAAAGGTTTTCAGATGATTCTAAACACTTAGAACAGTAGCATTCACTTTTAGTATGAATCTTCATTCTGTAATCCATAGTAGAAAATAATTTTAAGATGAATTTTTTAAATGTGTTTAAGTAAGGATTAGTAATATTAAAAAGAACACGACTTTCTTCACAAAATGTGCTAAGAGACTTATAAAAAATTAAAAGAAATTGTATTTATTACCAATAATAACTTTGATAACCACCCATAATTTTGTATTTAAATTGTTTAACATTAGAATTATACTACAGACAGTATTCTTTGTGTCAGCAGCTTCAGAATATCTAGAGGAGTTTTATTTTGGAACTTTTAGTGAAAG
>CAUYON010064117.1:0-25882 GCA_963573935.1 Arctocebus calabarensis
CATCTTAGTAATATATTAAAATGAATGTAAATGGAAGTTAAAATTACATTACTGTGAAACTTATCTTCCAAGTCTAAGTTAAGCTTCGAAAATTTGTATTAGTGGATAACTGTTAAGAGCTTGGAAAACACTGCACATTTCTGTACAAGCTAGAATGATTTCTTTGTAACTTATTATTCAGCTTGGCAATTGCTTTTGATTTGTTGGATTTTATAACATGGTATAACATATTACTCAGTTTGAAACTATTCATTTCTACACACTATTTGTTAAATCGCTTAGTAGATGAAACATACAGTGAAACTACCTGTGCTGAAATTTGGGGGAACTTTAGGTCCTTTTAAGGAAAGTATTAATAATCACTGACTACATCTATGATAAAAGTGCTTATTTTGGTTTACTTAGGATAATGCTGCAGTTGGTGGAAATGATAAACATTAAAGTGTTAACATCTTATGAATGCATTCTATTTAAGAGAATAAACATTTTGTAAAAATAAAAAAAAATAAAATTTTCTTTTTGAGACAGGGTCTCAAGCTGTTGCCCTGGGTAGAGTGCAATGAACTCATAGCTCATGGCAACCTCCAACTCTTGGACTCAAGCAATCCTCTTGCTTCAGTTTTTCTATTTTTCATAGAGATGAGGTCTTGGTTTTGCGCAGGCTGTTCTTCAACTCTTGCACTCAAGCAATCTACCTGTCTTGGTCTCCCAGAGTGCTAGGATTACAGGCATGAGCCACCCTTCCTAGCCAGAGATAAAATTCTTATTTTCACAGAGTTTATAACACACAGATTGGTGGTCATTAATATACAAACTACATAGGTAAATACCTATTGAGAGCCCTGTAAGTGTTAAGAAGGAGGTGTCTAGTGCTATCAGCGAATTTGACATGAAGAATTGTGTGAAGAATTTAGAGAAGGCTTTCCTAAGCAAGTGATGATTGTACTACATAATAACACACTAGGTAGCCGATATTTTTTATTAAGTAGGATTCATAATGTAATTATAAAGCAGTTTCATTTTTTTCTCCCACTTTAAAGTTCATTTTCTCATTTTACAGGGGTGCCCAGCCTGTGGTTCTCAGGCTGCATGCAGATTATTTGAAGAATATTTTGCTTGTCTGTGACAAGCTTATTAAATATCTTGAAAAGGATGCATGACTTCTCATTTTGCCATTAGTTTCATTGGTCTTATTGTATTTAATGTGTGGCCCAAGGCAACTGTTGTTCTTCCAATGTGTGGCAGAAAAGAAAAAAGGTTGAGACACCTGAGAGGGAATCAAGTATTCCCTTCTAGAAAAGGAAAGAAAAATAGTTTCATGACTTCACTGATATCACTCTTGGGTTTAAGAAGGGCTATGCATACTTTAAGTTATCAAACACAGTCTCATCGAAGTAATTTCAGGTCTAGTATAAGCATCATCAATCTGAACTTGTGAAGTCAAATCTTCTCCCTCCATCTAGGGGCTGCTGAAAGAGGGAAACCAGAAAAGAGGGACAAAAAAAAAAAGGTTCTATTTTTTCTTTTGCAAAGAAATTAGAGACTTACTTTCTTTCTCTCCTTCACCCCTTCCTATATGCTTCTGTTCCTGTTCTGCTATCTTACTTTTTGTGAATTTATATGCATACTTCTAAAGTCAAAGTCGGGAGGAAAGGAAGTTAAACAAGTAGGAAATAATTCATTTGAATTGTACCATTATAAAATAGCTTACACTCTTTGCACCTAACAAATATTTTATGGTTCTGATCATACTTTTCTCTTGGGGACTTTCTTGTGTTCTTTAAAGTATCTGGCATCACTGGATATCTCTAATGAGCAAATACCTCTATGCAATAGATGCTTTCTTCCCCAGAAATTGCTTAGTCCTCCTGCAACCTTGAAAATCCAACAGGACTTCAATTACTCTCAGAGGAGCCTTGCTGCTTCTCTATTCATTCCTGGTAGACCCTATGACTCATCCTGGACACTATTTCTTGCATAGCCTAAATCTGTTTCATGGGAGAGTAAGCCACTAATGCTTTTTTTTCTTTAATAAACTGAGAGAATAAACACAGATCTGAAAGTAGCCACCATTCCAATATGCCTATTAGCAATTAGCCCCCAAATTTCTCAGATTAGTTAGGTACAAATCCAATATGTCTCCAATTTCTGGGAACACATTAGTCCCTTTGATTATTAAAATAAAAAAATCTAATTCCATTGTAACTTTCATAGGGATGAGGGTTTAAAAGTGATGTAACAAATTTTTGGACATTTCCTTTGAAGATTTCTTTTTTTTTTTTTTGAGACAGAGCCTCAAGCTGTCACCCTGGATAGAGTGTCGTGGCGTCACTGCTCACAGCAACCTCCAGTTCCTGGGCTCAAGCGAGTCTTCTGCCTCTGCCTCCCAAGTAGCTGGGACTACAGGCGCCCGCCACAATGCCCGGGCATTTTTTGGTTGCAGCAGTCATTGTTGTTTGGCGGGCCCGGGCTGGACTCGAACCCGTCAGCTCAGGTGTACGTGGTCGGCGCCTTAGCCCGTTGAGCCACAGGCGCTGAGCCTCCTTTGAAGATTTCTATCTTGGTCTGAAGCATCTTTTATATCTTGGTGTCTCCTAAAAAACTTCTACATTGTATAAATAAAATGGTGCATTAGGAAATCATACATCATGACAAAATAGGTTTTATCCTATGTAGGTAGATGTGATGTTACTAAGTATTACTACCAAAGGGTAAGTAATAGAGGTAACATCCCATAGCCTAGTGGAATTAATTAAGAACTGCTTTGGTGAGGAGGTCTTTTTTGAAGATGGCTATTGCCGGGGTATGAACTCCCCTCCTGGAAGAGATAACTGCAAATTTATATACAGAAGTGTCTTCTAGAAGGCCATGTAAAGGACTGGCTAAGTAACTTGGAAGTTGAGATGATAGTAGAAGAGATGTAAGGGAGTGAAATATGACTTTGTATGCCATAGATGGGAAAAAATGAATTGCATAATATGAGTTGGTAAGGATGAGGAGAATGTAGAAACTGCATAACCTATTGGTAAGAGTGTGTATTGTGACAATGATTCTGACATAATGGTAATGGAATAGATTTATTTACATGTAAGTCTCTGAGCATGTATTTGATGATCTCTCTTAATAGATTTTTAGATGTGGTGCTACAAAGATGAATAACATGAGTATTTTTAACTTGCAAAACATAATGTCCATTTGTTACCAGAAAATTTTTATCCATTTTCCCTCTGACCATTAATGTTGGGATATAAAAAGATTTCAAAAAGTTTGTCAAAAAATAGAATTAGGAAACACAAATAAAAAGTATAAACTTTATTTCTCAACATAAGTTAGTCAAGTTCAATACAGTTTTATAAACAATAACACCAGCCATTTAATCCGTCCCTATGGAATTGAGGGTGCCAGAAATTTAATCATGGCAATGCAATCTTTATAATATTCTTTACTAACAAAAAATGGGTGACCTTTAATGATTTTTTAAATTTCAGAATATTATGGAGGTACACACATTTTAGAAATGTGGATTGCTTTTGCACTGCTTGAGTCAGGGTTGTAAGTGTGTCATCACCAAGACAGTGTTCATTTTACCCTTCAGGTATAACCTCACCCATCCACCCACTCTCCTCCTTCATTTCCATTGAGTTTTACTTCTCTCTAAGTACATGCATGCTGATCGGTCAGTTCCAATTTAATAGTGAGTACATGAGACATTTGTTTTTCCATTCAGATACGTCATTTAGGATAATGGTCTCCAGTTCAAATAGAATTGTTGTAAAAGGGAATAAGTCATTTTTCCTCATAGCTGAGTGATATATCATGGTATACACACCAGATTTTGTTAATCTACTCATGAATTGATGGGCACTTGTGTTGATTCCACATCTTTGCAATTATGCATTTTGCTGCAATAAACATTTGAGTGCAAATGTCTTTTTGATAAAATAACTTCTTTTCCTTTGAGTAAATTCCCAGTAGTAGGATTGCTAGATTGAATAGTAGGTCCACCTTTTGTTCTTTGAGGAATGTCTTTGTATGATTTTCTGTACAGGTTGTACTAGTTTGCAGTCCCACCAACAGTGTATCAGTTTTCCTTTCTCTGCCCATAAGTGCCTAAATTTATTGTTTTGAACTTTTTAATAAAAGCCATTTTCACTGGGGTTAGATGATATCTTAGTGTGGTTTTGATTTGCATTTCTCTGATGAATAGTGATGTTGAACATTTTTTTCATGTGTTTTTTGGCCATCAGAATAATTCTCTTGAAAAACTTCTGTACATAAATTTTGCTCACTTTTTAATGGGAAGACTTTTTTTTTTCCTTGTTGATTTGCTTGAGTTCTTTGTATATTTTGGTTAATAGCTATACATCTGGTTAGTGGATATATAGCATGCACATATTTTCTCCCATTCTGTAGGTTGTCTATTTGCTCTGTTGTTTCCTTGGCTGTGCAGAAGATTTTTCATTTCATCAAGTCTCATTTATTTATTTTTGTTATTGTTTTGATTGCCAGTGGGGGTTCTCTTCACAAATTCTTTTCTCAGGCTGATAGTTAGAAGAGTTTTTCCAAAATTTTCTTCTAGAATTCTTATAGTTTCATGCCTTGGATTTAAGCCTGTTATTCATCTTGAATTAATTTTATGAGTGTTGAGAGATATGGATCCTGTTTTAGTCTTCTACATGTGGCTGTCCAATTTTCCTAGCACTGTTTTTTGAATAGGGAGTTTTTTCCCCCAGTGTATATTGTCTTCTTCTTTGTCAAAGATTAGCTGGCTCTATGTGGTGGTTTATATCCGGATTCTTTGTTCTATACCATTGTTTATATCTAATTTTGTGTTAATACCATGCTGTTTTGGTTACTATAGTCTTGCAGTGTAGTTTGAAGTGTGGTAATGTGATGCCTCCAAATATATTCTTTTTGCTTAAGACTATTTCAGCTATTTAGGCTCTTTTCTAGTTCCAAATGAAACATACAATTATTTTTTTCTAGGTCTGTAAAAAATGACTTTGATATTTTGATAGGGATTGCATTGAATATGTACAGTACTTTGGTTAGATGCCCCCAAATTGCTTATACAACATAAGTCCCAGTCTTTTTTTTGTAAACTAATGTCTGGAGTTATATCTATTATATATTTGTTGAAAAATGGGAGGAATCATTGGGGACTATCTTAGAGACTTCCTAGAATTATTAAATTTCCCCATATTTATCAAGATCATACTTAAAATTTCCCCACATTTATCAAGAAGCTCATACTAAATACCAAACAGAAGATCATACTTTTCCCCTTTAATCTTGTAAAACTGATAAATCCAACTTAGACATAACATATTAATTTTCCCTGTACATTACTAGATGTAAATTGTTGGTAATTCATTTAGACTATTTGTGTCTATGATTAGTTTTGAAATTGGCTCATAAATTTTATTTCTCTTATTCTCCTTATTTGGTTTTTCACTCAAGATTTTGTTAATTTCATAAAGCAATTGATGGTTGGATTTTACTGTACAATTGTGCAAAGCTGAAATTATAATAAAACTCCATGAAACCATGCCTATGAGAACTTAAATTTGCATGTGTTGTAATTTGTGATTTTTTTTTTCTCTACCCAACCCATCCTCAATAGGCTAAAATTTTATCTTTTGCAGAGTAGTAATAGAAGAAATGATCCTAGGAGGAGAGCATTCACTCTTTCATTAAGTATGATGTTAGCTATAGACTTTTTATAGATATTCTTTATCAAATTGAGAAAGTACATTTTATTCCTGGGTTTTAGGCTTTTTAAAAATTCATGAATATTGGGGGGACAGAGCAAGATGGCTGACTGGAAGAGGCTTCCAAAAAAGGCTCCTGTCCAAAAGGGAAGATAACCTCCAGAAACTGTGCAATTAAGCTGAATACTGGGAGCCCAGCCAAGAGAGAGAAGTGATTTCTGTGGGTCACCTCTACTGAAACAGGCTGCGAACCCAAGAAACCAAGCTTCAGGTACAAAATTCATCTGAAGGAAGAATGTCCATCCCCTCCCCCCAAGAAGCTCTGACTTTCTTGCTTTTCTGTTTCCTTTCTTTTTTTTCTCCTCTTTTGCTCCTGCGGTTTTCTACAGACAAGCGGTGAACTGTGGACCTCTTGTCTCACCCCATGGAAGAGTGCTATGGGAAGTGGGGTATGCTTCCCCTGAGCACCCCGGTGTGACTCTGAAAACTATTGCTAGGCAGAAAAACAGAACTAAAGTTTTCCCCGCCATTCTGAACTTACTGTATACCCTTCCCCCCTTACCTGGCGAACCAGAAGCCTAACCCCAGCTGAGACTGAGGGAGGAGGTCCCTGAGCAGTGCCCCCAGCACTGCCTGCTGGAACAAGCTCCCCGTCAGGAAAAGACTTGGGGGGGGGGCCACGGCGAGCCTTCCTCCCTATGGCCAGGAGGCTGCAGGTGAGTGCTTGGCCCTGCGCCCTGTGCTTGCCAGTCTTCCGCAGGCCCGCTGTCTGCTAGAAACTTTGATGGCGACTGCCAGACCTCCGCAGGTCTGCCCCCGGCCAGGAACTCCCCCAGTGACCATGCAGGCCTCTGCCTGGCACCCGCAGGGACCGTGCAGGTCCACCTATGGCCAGTAAATCCCCTGGCAACTGTGCGGCCCTGTGCCCAGAGCCTGCAAGGCATCTGCAGGCCTGCCTTCTGCCAGGAACTCCTCCTGCAACTGCCAGGCCTCTGTAGGCCCACCCCACCCCAGCCAGGAATTCCCCCAATGCTTGCAGGGCTTCCAAGGCCTGCTGTCTGCTAGAAACTCTTCCTGCAACTGCCAGGCCTCTGCTGGGCTGCCCCCGGCCAGGAACTCATCCGGCGACTGTGCGGGCCTCCGCCTGGCACCCTCATGGACACCGCAGGTCAATCTCTGGCCAGTAAATCCATTGGCAACCGTGCGGCCCTGTGCCCTGAGCCTGCAGGGCTTTCACAGACCTGCCATCTGCTAGGAACTCTGCCTACAACTGCACGGCCTCTGCAGGCCCGTCCCCCTGCCAGGAACTCTCCCAGCAGCTGCCTGGCCCTGTGCCCTGTGCTTGCCGGGCTTCTGCAGGCCCGGTGTCTGCTTGAAACTCTGCCCACAACTGCCAGGCCTCCGCTGGGCTGCCCCCAGCCAGGAACTCGTCTAGCGACTGTGCGGGCCTCCGCCTAGCATCCTCACGGCCACCACAGGTCCATCCCTGGCCAGTAAATCCATTGGCAACCTGAGGCCCTGTGCCCTGAGCCTGCAGGGCTTTTGCCTGCCTGCCATCTGCTAGGAACTCCACCTACAACTGCCTGGCTTCTGCAGGCCCATCCCCCTGCCAGGAATTCTCCCGAAAGCTGCCTGGCCCTGAGCTCTGTGCTTGCTGGGCTTCTGTAGTCCCACTGTCTGCTAGAAACTCTGCTGGCGAACGCCAGGCCTCTGCAGGTCTGCCCTCAGCCAGGAACTCCCCCTGCAACTGCGTGGGCCTCCGTCTGGCACTTGCAGGGCCCCCGCAGGTCTTCCCCTGGTCAGTAAATCCTTTGGCAACTGTGCGTCCCTGTACACCAAGCCTGCAGTGCTTTCATAGGTCCTCCTTCTACCAGAAACTCTGCCTGCATCTGTCAGGCCTCTGCAGGATGGCTCACAGCCAGGAACTCCCCCGGCAACTACCTGGCCTGGTCACTTTGATTGCCAGACTTCCGCAGGTCTGCCATCTGCTAGAGACTCTGCTGGTGACCACCAGGCCTCTGCAGGTCTGCCCCCAGCCAGGAACTCCCTTGGCGACCACGCAGGCCTCTGCCCGGCACCTGCAGGGCCCCTGCAGGTCCGCCCCTGGACAGTAAATCCCCTGGTGACAGTGCAATGACTCCGACTGCAACCACCAGGTCTCTGCAGGCCCACTCAGGGCAAGGAACTCCCGCTGTGACCACCTGGCCTTGTTTCCTGTGCTTGCCGGGCTTCCACAGGCCCGCCATCTGCTACAGACTCTGCCAGCAACTGCCATGCCTCCACAGGTCTGCCCCCGGCCAGGAACTCCCCTGGCAATTGTGCAGGCCTCCGCCTGGCTCCTACAGGGACACCACAGCCTCGCCCCTAACCAGGGACAGTTGCGGGTACCATGTCTTAGGTGTAAGACATGATGAAAGTTGTGAAAAATGTATCCAAAAGGTAACCCAAACTAGATAAACTGTCAAAATTGTGTTATTAGTTTACTTTTATTGTGAATGTACAGGAAAGCCTGAAGTTACTTGCATGTATAACACCAAATATCAGATATGTGTGCCTCCCAGTGGGCCAACTGTTTGCTACAATCCTTCTGAATCCTCAGAGGAAACTGAATTTGCTTTAGGATATACTGGTATCCCTAGAAAGACAATAACTGGAGTTATAACAGAAGGAATACCTAATCAAATGTAAAAAAAACCCACACCATTAATAACAATTTTGTGCTATGTACAGACATGTATCTTTTTATATTTTAAATAATAATTAGAAGTTTTCCATGTTGAAATACTATATATTTCTGAGGAATTATTTCTATGTATTTCCAATTTTGTGTTGTCATGTTAACTTTAATTGTTAATTGTAAGCAATGGATATTTGCATATTGAACTTTAATCAAAAAAAAAGAAAATTCATTAATAGGTATTACATTTTGTCAAACACTTTTTATGGATCATTTTATATGATCATATTATTTTTCTTTATTTTACCTTATTATTTATTATTACCTTATTAATTTGTTGGATTATTTTGATTATTTTTTTTTTTTTTGTAGAGACAGAGTCTCACTTTATTGCCCTGGATAGAGTGCCGTGGCATCACACAGCTCACAGCAACCTCCAACTCCTGGGATTAATCGATTCTCTTGCCTCAGCCTCCTGAGTAGCTGGGACTACAGGCTCCCGCCACAACGCCCGGCTATTTTTCTGTTTTGCAGCTCTGCTGAGGCCGGGTTTGAACCCACCACCTTCGGTATATGGGGCCGGCACCCTACTCAATGAGCCACAGGCACCGCCCTATTTACCAAACCTTACATCCTTAAAATAAAGCTCATTTGGCCATTGCCAAGATCAATGTAATAAAGCTTTCTGCTTATGTTTTCTTCTAGGAGTTTTACAATTTCACATGTCATGTTTAAGGACTTTTTATTTATTTATTTTTTTAGTTTATCTTATGTATAGTGTAAGATGAGGGTCTAACTTCATTCTTTTGCATATGGATATTAAGTTTACCCAACACCATTTGTTGAAAAGACAATCCTATTCCTATTGTGTATTCTTGACCTTGGTGACATATGTGTGGATTTATTTCTGAGCTCTCTATTCTGATCTATATGTCTATTTTTATGCTAGTACTATACAATTGTAATATATTTTAGAATCAGGAGGGATGATTTCCATTATGTTTATCTTTTTCAGGATGGATTCACTATTCAGAGACCTTTCGATTCCTTATGAATTTTAGATTTTTTTTTTTTCTATTTCTGTCAAAAATACTGTTGAGATTTTGTTAGGGATTGCATTAAATCTGCAGATCCCTTTGGGTAGTATATACATTTTAACAAGATTAAGTTTTCCAATCCATGAACACAAGATATCTTTTCATGTATTTATGCCTTTAATTTCTTCCAGTATTGTTTTGTAATTATCAATTTACATCTCTTAGCTCTTTAGTTGAGTTTATTACTAAGTACTTTATTCTTCTCAATGTTATAAATGAGATTGTTTTCCTAATTCCCTTTTCAGGTAGTTTGTTGTTGGTGTATAGAATGACAACTGGTTTTTGTATGATTTTGCATGCTTCATCTTTACTAAGTTTATTAGTTTATTCAAATAAATTTCTAATGGAATTTTGGGGGGTTTCTATGTATAAAATCATGCCATCTACAGAGACAACTTTATTTCTTCATTTTTGAATATTTTCTTTTTCTTGACTAATTGAAGAAAATTTTCTTGGCTAATTGCTTTGGCTAGGACTTCCAGTACTGTGTTGAATAGAAATGATGCGAGTGGGCACTATTGCCTTGCTCTGATATTAGGAGAAGTATGATATTAACTGTGAGCTTTTCCTATATTGTCTTTATTATGTGGAGATAACTTTCTAGTTTGTTGAGAATGTTTATCATGAACAGGTGTTGAATTTTCTCAAACACTTTTCATTTATCTATTGAGATGATCACATGTTTTTCATTCTTTATTCTGTCAAGGTGGCATATTATATTAATTAATTTTTATTTATTGAACCATCCTTGAACCCCAGAAATAAATTCCATTTGGTTATGGAACACAATCTTTAAATATGCTGTCGTATTTGTTTTGCTAGTATTTTGTTGAGGAATTTTGCATCTATATTCATGAGAGTTATTGGCTTGTAGTTTTATTTCCTTTTAGTATCTTTGTCTGACTTTGGTATCAAGGTAATGTTGGCCTCATAAAATGAGTTTGGAATTATCCTCTCCCATTCAATTTTTTTGATGACTATGAAAAGGATTGGTATGAATTCTTCAGATATTAGGTAGAATTCACTAGTGAGGCTTTCCTGTCCTGGGCTTTTCTTTGCTGTGAATTTTTGATTACTGATTCAAGTTCTTTATTAGTTGTAGTTTTGTTAAAATTTTCTCATGTCTCATGCTTCAGTTTTAGTAGTTTTTGTGTGTTGTTAGGAATTTACCCATTTAATCTAGATTACCAATTTGCACGCATATAATAATTTACAATAGTTTCTTAGGATGCTTTGCACTTCTTTGGCCTGAGTTGTAATATCTACTCCTTTATTTCTGATTTTATGTATATAAGTCTGCAATAGTCATTCTAGTGAAATGTTTGCCAGTTTAATTTCTATTCAAAAAGCCAACACTTAGTTTTGGTGATTTTCAAATTGTTTTTCCCATTCTTTATTTTATTTATTTCTACTTTAATCTTTATTATTTCTTAACTTCTGCTAATTTTGTTTAGTTTGTTCTTCTATGTCTAGCTCCTTGAGGTATAAAGTTAGGTTGTTTATTTGATAACTTTCTTTTTAAATGTAGGTATTCATCACTATAAACTCTTTTAGTATTGCTTTTATTATATCTTATAAATTTTAAATGGTTTATATTTTAATTTTTGGTTGTGTCAAGATATTTTATGACTTTGTGTACTTCTTCTTTAATTCATAGTTCATCAAAATGGTATTGTTTAATTTCTACATATTTCTGGATTTTCTAGTTATCTTTCCATTATTTATTTGTAGTTTCATTCTATTGTTATTGGAAAAGGTATTTGCTATGATTTTAGTCTTCTTAATTCTGTTAAGATATATTTTGTGATCTAAAAATATGTACTCTATCCTGGAGAATATTCTGTCTGTCCTTGAGAAAAATATTTTTTTCTGCTATGGTGAGTGGAATCTTCTGAACAGGTCTGGTAGACATATTTGGTTTATAACATTGCTCAAGTCTCTTCTATTTCTTTATTGATTTCTGTCTGATTTATCTTTTATAGAAAGTGGAATGTGTATTGCTGTATATTATTATATAATTCTCTGTATATATTTATGTGTAAATATTTTTAAATAACTTTTATATATTTGGTTTATAAAAAATAATTTTCATATTGATATGCTTAAGATATAGTAGTCTGTAGTTTTCTTTCTTTTTGTACCATTTTGTCTACTTTTGGAACTAGAGCAATACTACCTTCATAGAATGGGTTAAGAAGTGGTCCCTGATAATTTATTTTCTGAAAAATATTGGGAAGAACTTGTGTTAATTTTCCTTTAAACATTTGATACCTTGTTCATTTAAATGACCTGGGCCTGCTGATTTCCTTTTCAGTAGATTTAAAATTATAATTTCCAGTTACTTAATAATATAAATTGATTCAAATTTTCTATTTTTATATTGTGTGAGTTGAAGTATCTTGTACTTCTGAAGGAATCAATTCATTTCATCTAAATTCTCAAAATTATGTGTGGAATTATTTATCATAGTTCTTCATCATCCTTTTGATGCCCGCAGGTTCTATAATGATACCTTGTTTTGTTTCTATGCTTGCTCTTAGCCAAAAGGCCAAAAAAGATTCTATTTCATTTATACTATTAGTATTCATGCCCTCTCTCCTTCTCTCTCTGTCTCTCTTTTTGTTGGTCTTGTGGAGGATTGTTCATTTCATTAATCTTTTCAAAAACCCATGTTTTTAAAACTTATTTTCTCTGTTGCTTCTTCACTTTCATCTTCATTGAATTCTGTTTTTATATTTGTTACTTTCTTCATTGGGTTTGATTTGGGTTTGTTTTGTTCTTTTTCCCCTTAGATTCTTAAAGTGAGAGCTTAGATTATTGATTTAAAATTTTTCTAGATTCTCATACATTGAATTCTATAAACTTCTAACTTAGCAAAACTAGCTGTGCCCTTCAGATTTTAACACATTTTCATTTTTATTCAGTTCGATGACACCACAGGGGAAGATGTGTATCCTGGCTCCTCACTTAGCCTCTCTGACACCAGGCCGGTTAAGAGTGGGTGGGAGAGGGAACTTAGGACTCCTTGTTACATCTTGGTGAGAGACTATATTCTCCTTTTGGCCTTTAGTAGTAGAACAAGAAATGGAGCCACAGATTTAAATATGGTATCTGAGTGTTTGGCTGGAATAGAGAAGTTATTGTCTAAAAGTTTTCTCCTTTAGCTTGAGAGAGAAAGCTTTCATTGAGCCGTTACCCTCTTTGTGCCCACTGGCATTTTCCGATTGCCAACTTACTTAATATCGAGTCTGAAATATATGTGGCAAAAAGAAAACCCAAGGAACTCACACTGCTCAGTTTATTGTGCCCTGGAGTCCCTGGTCAGTCTTCTTTCTTGTCTTTACCTTTCAGAATCTTATGATTGTTTTACATATAATGCTCTGAGTTTTTAGTTGTGCTCAACAGGATGAACAAGAAAAAGTACATCTACTCTACCTTCTCAGAAGCAGGTTATGGAGTACTTTTAAAGAAGTTCACTTCAATTATTTTATAATGTTTCTATTCCTCTTTGATCAATTAATCATTTAGAAGTGCATTTTAAAGTTTCATAACATATAGCATGTTTCTTGCTATCATTTTGCATTTGATTTCTGAATCCATTACATTTTGTTGGAAAATAAGTTTTTGCATGGTGTCGATCATTAAAAAAGTATCAGAAATATTTGGTATAAACTAAATATTGCTTACAGAAAATACGTATCTTTCACTTGTGGGGTAGAACATTTAATATGATTTATTAGATCAAGTTTACCAATTTTATTTTCAAGTCATTATAAATTCTTCCTAAATTTTTGCCCATTTAATCTAATATGGGCATATGTTAAAATATCACATAATAATTATGAATTTGTCTATTCTTTTACTTCTGTTAATTTTTTTATTATTGTTGATAAATATTAGTTGCACATATTTATTGGGTACATGTGATATTTTGATACATGCATACAGTGTATAATAATCATGTCAAGGTATTTAGGATGTCCATCATCTCAAATAGTTATCATATTCTTTGGATTGAGGGCATTTCTAATCTTTTCTTCTATCTTTTTAAAATATATAATAAGTTATTGTTAACTGTTGTCACCTCACAGTGCTATTGAATTCTAGAACTTACACCTTCTAACTGTACATTTGTACCCATTAACCAGCCTCCCTTCATGCCCCTCAACACTAGACTCTTCTCAGCCTCTGGCAACCATCATCTTACTCTCTTTCTCTATGAGATTTACTTTGTAAGCCCCCACATCTGTGGAAGAACATGCAGTATTTCTCTTTCTGTGCTTGGCTTATTTCAATTAATATAATGATCTCCATTTCTGTCCATATTGCTGCAAATAGCAATATTTCATTATTTTTAAAGGCTGATTATTATTCTATTGTGTCTATATATCATATTTTCTTTATCCATTCATCTGTTGATGAATACTTAAGTTGATTTCACATCCTGACTATTGTGAATAGTGCTGCAATAAATATGCGGGTGAGGGTATCCTTTTGATATACTGATTTCCTTTCCTTTAGAGAAATACTTGTTAGTGAGCTTGCTAGATTGTACGGTATTATTATTTTTAGTTTTTAGAGAAACCATCACAATGTTTTCTGTAATGGTATACAGATTTACATCACTATCAATGGTATTTAAGAGCTCCTTTTTTCCTGCATTTACACTAGCATTATTTCTTGTCTTTTCAATAGTAGTCATTTTCACTGGGGTGAGGTGATAGTCTCATTGTGATTTTGATTGCATTTAATCCATTTTGGTATGATTTCTGTATAAAGAAGTACTGGTCTCATTTCATTTTTCTGTGTATAGACAGTAGACAGTCAGTTTTCCCAGCATCATTGGTGGAAGAGACTAATCCCTTCCCCAATGAATGTTCTTAGTACCCATGTCAAAAATCAGTTGGCTATTAATACATAGATTTATTTCTGAGTACACTAGTCTGTTTCATTCATGTATGTGTTCATTTTTATATCAGTATAGTGCTGTTTTGGTTACTATAGCTTTATAGTACATTTTGAAGCCAAAATGTGTGATGCTTCCAGTTTTGTTCTTTTTGCTCAGGACTACTTTAGCTACTTAAGGTCTTTTGTGGTTCCATATAAAGTTTAGAAATTTTTTATGTTTCTGTAAAGAAAGTCATTGAAATTTTGATGGGCATTGCATTGAATCTGTAAATTGCTTTGGATACTATGGTCATTTTAAAATATTAATTCTGATCCATAAGCATGAAATGTCTTTGCAGTTATTTTTGCACTCTTTAATTTCTTTCATCAATGTTTTGTACTTTTCCTTGTAGAGGAAAATTTACCGCCTTGGATAAATTCATTCCTAAGTATCTTAATTTTTTGTAGCTAAGGTAAATGCATTTACTTCTTTTATTTCTTACCTTTTTTTTTTTTTTTTTTGAGACAGAGCCTCAAGCTGTCACCCTGGAGGGAGTGCCATGGCATCACAACTCACAGCAACCTCCAATTTCTGGGCTCAAGCGAGTCTCCTGCCTCCACCTCCAAAGTAGCTGCGACTACAGGAGCCCACCACAACGCCCGGCCATTTTTTTTTTTTTGGTTGCAGCCTTCATTGTTGTTTGGCGGCCCGTGCTGGATTTGAACTCGCCAGCTCAGGTGTACGTGGCTGGCGCCTTAGCCCGTTGGGCCACAGGTGCCAAGCCTACTTCTTTTATTTTTCTTTTTCAGTTGGTGTGTTATTGACAACATGGAACTACCACTAACATTGTGTTGATTTTACATCCTACCAACTGAATTTAACAGATCTAAGAGCTTTTTGGTGGTGTCTTCAGTTTTTTCTATACATAGGTTATGTTGTCTGCAAAGAGAGACAATTTGACTTCCTTGTTTTACATTGTATGCCTTCTATTTTTTTCTCTTATTAATTGTTCTACTAGGATTTTCAGTAATATGTTGAATAACAGTGGTAAAAGTGAGCATCCTTGCCTTCTTCCAGATCTTAAATGAAAGGCTGTGGGTTTTTCTGATTACGTAGGCCATTAGCTGTGGTTTTGCCATGTATGGCCGTTATTATACATATTTCTTATATATCAATTTATTGATAATTTTTATCATAAATGGATATTGAAATTTGATCAAAAACTTTCTACATTGATTGACATACATGATCATATGATTTTGGTTCTTTATTCTGTTAACGGGAGAGATTATGTTTATTGATTTACATATGTTGAACCATTCTTGCATCCTTGAGATAATTAGCACTTGATCATGATGTGTTATCTTTTCAATGTCTTGTTGGATTTGGTTTGCTAGTACTTTATTAAAGATTTTTGCATCTGTGTTCATCAGTGTTATTAGGGATGTTGGCCTGTAGTTTTCTTTTTCTGTTGTCATGTTTTGGTATAAGAATAACACTGGCTTTGTAAAATGAGTTAGGAAGATTTCTGTCTTCACTTTATTTTTGGAATGGTTTGAGAAAAATTGGTGTTATTCTTTATAAGTTTGGTGCAATCCAGCAGTAAAACCATCCTGTCTGGGCTTTACTTTTTGGAAAATTTTTCATTACTGATTCAATATTGTTATTTATTATTGGTCTGTTCAGATTTTGTATTTCTTCATGATTCAATTTTGGCATGTTATATATGTCCAGGAATTTTTCCATTTCCTCTACATTTTCCAATTTGTTAGTGTATAGCTATTCATAAAAGTTTCTAATGATCCTTTGTATTTCTGTGTTATCTGTTGTAATAGCTCTTTTTTTTGTTTATAATATTATACATGTGTATTTTGGTTTATCTTTTCTTCCCCTTGGTTAGTGTAGATAAGTTTTTGATTTTGTTTATCTTTTCAAATAGTCAACATTTTGCTTCACTGTTCTAATGTGCATTTAAATCTAATGTTTCTTGTTAATTTTATGTCTAGGTGATCTGTATAATACTATGAGTGTGAAGTTGAAGTCCTTAAATATTATTGTATTGAAGTTTATTTATTACTCTAAATAATACAATATATATATATCTGGGTGCTGCAATTTGGCATATATATATAAATTGTTATATCTTCTTGCTGAATTGATCATTTTAACTTTCATTATCATTTATCATTCATTGTATAATGACCTTCTTTGTCTTATTTTACTGTTTTACAATTAAAGTATCTTTTAATAAACGTAATTATTCTTGCTTGCATCTTGTTTCCATTTGCACAAAATATAGTTTTTCATCCCTTTACTTTCCATCTATATGTGTCTTTACAAATGAGATAAGTTTATTGTAGGCAACATGTAGTTGGGTTATGTTTCTTCTTTTTTTTTTAATTCATTCAGCTAAGCTATATTGTTAAGTGGAAAATTTAATCTGTTTACATTCAAGGTTACTGTGGGTAGGTGTAGGCTTATTCCTGTCATTTTATTGATTGCATTCTGGTTTTTTGTACATCCTTTATTCATTTATTTCTCTCTCATTATTTATCTTTGTAGTTTGGTGGTTTTTTGTAGTGTTAACATTTGAATCCTTTCTCTTCTCTATTTGTCAGTTTTCCTTACCAGTGGTTTTTATACTTTTGTGTGGTTTCATGATGATACATACATGTCCTTTCACTTCCAAATGTAGGATTCTCTTACATGTTTCTGTAGGGCCAGTCTAGTGGTGATGAATTCCCTCAGCTTTGACTTAGCTGGGAAAGACTGCATTTCTCTTTCTTTTATGAAAGGTAACTTTACTGGGTATAGTATTCTTGTTTGACAGGATTTTTCTTTTAGCACCTTGAATATATCATCCCATTTTCTTTTGGCCAGTTTTCTATTGAGAAATTTACTGTTAGTCAGATGAGTCCTCCCTTTTAAGTAACTAGATACTTTTCTCTTGCTGTTTTTATAATTATCTCTGTCTTAATTTTTAACATTTTGAAGATAAAATGGCTTAGAGAAGACCTTTTTGAGTGGTAACTATTTAAAATTCTCCAAGCTTACTATGTTTAGATGTCTAAATCTCTTGACAGACTTAGGAAATTGTTTCAGCTATTATTTCATAAAATAGGTTTCCTATGCCTTTTCTTTTCTCTCCACCCTCTTGAACATCAAAAATTCAAATATTTGGTGGGTGGAGGCAAGATGGTCGACTGGAGCCAGCTTTCCACAGAGGCTCCTGACCAGAAGGAGAGGTAAAGGACAGAAGTTGAGCAAGAAAGCTGATGGTTTGGATCTGAGCCAAGACAGAAGGTTGAAGAATGCACATCAACCCTGCTAAGGTGAGCTGCGACCCCAAGGATACAACAAAAGGCACAAAATCCATCACCCAGTGGACAGGAGTCCCCTCCCCCATGAGAACGGCTTGTAGTATACTCCATACAAACAAACAAGCAGAGTGCAAATATCCTCCCATTTTATCACACAGGAGAGACCCTCTAAAAACCGGACCTCCTTCTCCTACTAGGATGCCATGGCAGTCTGCTGCCTGGCGTAAAACTGTATAAAACTGTATATATTCTCTACCTGCAATTTTGAACTCCCAGCAGTCCCCTCCATGCTCACCTCCAGGTCTGGTAATCTGTCCCCCATAGAGTCCAGATTCTTGGGCATTTTCTTGAGAGCTGTGGACAGAGCATGGGCTGTTGCTGATCTGTGCTGATTCTCCAGCATGGGAGTAAGGAGAATAAGGTCAACTGAGAGGGAACTGTACAGGATAGGCAGTGCCCCAAGGCACAGAGAAGCAGACATAGCAGCCACGGTGGAGGGAACTATAGGGCTCACACCCCTGGGGATATTTTGAAAGGACCCTCTCAGTCTCTCTGGGAAACCAGAGGAACCTGGGCACCTTCTCCGATGGCAGCCACTGGTGAAACAGATCTGTGAGAGAAATGCAGGCCCCATGAGTAAATAGTATGACTGAGGTGGTACCAGCCTGGGCAGAGTGCGAGGACTAGAATACAAGCGTGCAGAGACAGCAGACTCCCAGGGTGGAGCTGACCCAAAGGACTGCTTCACTGAGCCTCAGATGCACCTGGCCCTCAGGGGATCATAGTGGAGACAAACGTGGGCAGGCAGAGGCTGGAACTGACAGCTAAGTGAGAGCTGTGATTGCATCCACACCAACACAAACTGCAGCGGAGACTAGGCAGCGGCACAGATAGGGCTCAGTTGCAGTTTCTGTGAACTCAAATAGCATCTGATCCACAAGGGGAAAGTAGTTGGGACAGAAACAAATTCTGCAAAATTCTTCTGTGTTGTCAGCAGTATCAATTGGGGCAGGGCTGGAACTGAGTGAACCTCCCCAGTTTCCATTAAGCACCCAAGGTTGTCAGACTTTAACTCCCCTGCTGGAGAGTGACAGAGAGTGGTGGCCTGGCTAAGGAGACCTAGATCTCCCTGTGACTCAGGCAGGTGTAACCCCCTGGAGCATCTACTCATTGGAGGGGACTGGGTCACAGCCCTGCGGGGTCACCAGTGGCTGGGTGTGACACAGGTGCAAGGTGGGGAAGGAGGCATCAACATTCTCAGACTAATTTATTTGCTGTGTGGATCATTCTGACCTCACAGAGCCCTGGAGCAAGTTATACTTGAGCTGCCAGCAGAGCCCTGCTATCTTGTTGCTGGAGACCTTTTGAACTCTCCCACCTGAGACAGGTACTGAATGGGAAAATTGGATTTGGACCTCTTGAACTCAGTCAACTTACCTGAGGACTATCCAAAGCTGTACCCTGGGTGTGTGGTTGTGGGAAGGTTTGATTTTCCTTTCCAATTGTTGCCTGTGGGGGTGACTTAATTGCTGGCATTCCTGCACATTTGAGACATCAAACCAGACTAACTGATTCACTAGGGTAGGACAGAGACCAGCTGAAAAAAAAAAAAACAGAGCCACTTAGCCCCACCACACCAAGCAGGTCCCCAGTTTCTCAGGCCATAGCATTGTACTGGCCCTTGGAAAAGCTCTAGGGGAAAAGGTTCAGACACCAGTCCCAACTTTTGGGCAAAGGACTCGTTAATCACTACTCCAGGAGCCCCCTAACCCAACTTCTCCTTATCTGCTCATTTAGCCAAATAGTGTAAAATAATCACGGGGTGGAATTAGTGGAAAAACTCAGGTAACATATATAAACAGAGACGATCAACCCCCTGCAAGGAACCTTGATGGACACAACTGATGATCCCATTCATTAACAGATTGCCAAGATGTCAGAAACCGAATTCCAAATTTGGATTGAAAAAAAGATCAATAGAATAGAGAAAAAGGAATTAGAAAGTCAAGGAGCATTTCAAAAGTTGTCTCAAGAATTCAATGAATTCAAAGACAAAATCACCAAAGATTTTAACACATTGAGACAAGAATTTGTAGGCTCAAAGATCTGAGAAATACAGTAGAATCCCTCAGTAACAGAATGGAGCAAGCAGAAGAAAGGATTTCTGACATTGAAGACAAAGCTTTCGAATGCTCCAAAACTCTCAAAGAGGAAGAGAAATGGAGAGCAAAAACAGATCATTCTCTCAAAGAGCTATGGGATAATTCAAAGAAAACCAATATTCACCTAAAGGGGTCCCTGAAGGTGACGAATTTGCTTTGCAAGGCACAGAGGCTCTTCCTTATGAGATTACAAGAGAGAACATTCCAGAGATAACAAGCAATTCTGAAATTCATATAGCAGATAGTTTCAGAATCCCAGCATGACTCGAACTGAATAAGACATCCTTCAGGAAAAACATAATTTATTTCATTAAAGTTAATATGAAGGAGAAAATTCTGAAAGCAGCCAGATGAAAGAAACCATAACCTACAAGAGGAAGAATATTTGAATAACTGTAGATCTCTCTGCTGAAATCTGTCAAGCTAGAAGAGGGTGGTCACTGGCTACTAATCTCCTAAAACAAAATAACTTTCAATCCAGGATCCTGTATCCAGCTAAAGTGAGTTTCATTTATGATGGAGAAGTTAATTACTTTAACGACATTCACACGTTGAAGAAATTTGCCATAATTAAACCAGCTCTCCAGGATATTCCCAGACCTATCCTCCATAATGACCAGTGCAATCCTCAATCACAAAGGTAAACTCACTCAGAAACTTTTGATCAAATTGCAACTTCTACAGCAGCGAAAGGATTAAAAATTTCCACTGGACTTTCGAAAAACTTGATACTCAAAACTGTACCAGGCTTATCAGTGTTCCAATCCAATGTGAATGGATTAAATTGCTGTCTAAAGAGGCACAGCTTGGCTGATGGGATACAAAAACTCAGGTTAAATATCTGCTGCATGCAAGAATCTCATTTATCCAATACTATGCAGCCTTAAAGAAAGATGGAGACTTTACCTCTTTTGTGTTTACATGGATGGTGCTGGAACATGTTCTTCTTAGCAAAGTATCTCAAGAATGGAAGAAAAAGTATCCAATGTACTCAGCCCTAATATGAAGCTAATTTATAGCTTTCATATGAAGGCTAAAACCCAATTATAGCACAAGAATACAGGGAAAAGGGAAAGGGAGCGGAGGGGCGGGGGGAGGATGGGTGGAGGGAGGGCAATTAGTGGGATCACACCTACGGCGCATCTTAGCAGGGTACTGGTGAAACTTATTAAAGGTAGAGTATCAATGTCTTTATATAGTGATCAAGAAAATGCTATGAAGGCTATCTGTAACAGTACAATCAAAATATTTCTGATTGTATATGAAGCACATTCTACCCTATGATTGCACCAATGTACACAATTATGATTTAATAAAATTATTTAAAAAAAAAACTCAAGGGTTCCCAGTTCACACCACTTCATTGCCTTTGACCCTTCTGAGGCTCTTTGAAGACTTACCTGTAAGCACTATATTTTAAATTTGGCTGAGAATTTATTCTAAGGGACAAGGGTTAGGTATCTTTAGTTGACTAAAAAGAGATTATAGGGAATTTCAAAAATGAGTTAGGAAAGTTTGGGAGATGCTTGGGTGAAAAAGCAGTGTCTTTCAAATATGAGTTAAATATACTTGATCCCCATGCACAGAGACAGGAAAATCCATAATAAACTCAAGAGAGCAGACAGAGCCATTTTTATGTAGTCTTTAGAAAAGGCCATGATTGCAAATCAAGAAGTTCTAAATTCGTCAGCCCCTCCCACTATCACCACCGTTACTCATTCTCCAGCTACTTTCAAAAAGCTAAATCTGAACTGTTGCTCAGCTGAGCCCTAGAGAGTGACAAAGACAAATTAATGAGATCCTTGCGTGCCAAAATAAAGTATAGACGCTGTCACCACCAATATATGTTAAGTCCATTAAGGTCATTTTTAATAAACTGAACTTTTCATTGGAAAGCTTTGCCAAACTTGTTGAATTAAGGGAAAGAAACCTTTACAAAATTGCAAGATAAACTAATTTCACTCCACGTAAAGGTAAAATGGCACATGAACAGTTTACAATATTTTTAATCTTTATCAAAGTCAGGTAAAGTAACACACATTAAACACTACATTATTATGCTGAGAACTACAAATGCACTGATAACGTTGTATACTACAATGGTACCTCTTACCCGGAATGTAGCTTTTAAAATAATCATGCTATCCTCAAGGAAAAGCAAGCTTTCAAATCATGTTCTGTTCACATAGGTCAGAAAAGCAAAGGGAAAGAAAGACAATCTAAAACAAGTGTCCTATCTTCATTTTTTATTTGTAAAGAGAGTAATTTAGCATTTGTATTTGCTACATGTAGTGAATAGTCTGTCTTCCCTTTTCCCCAAAACTTTTTGTTGTGGAGCTTCAAAGAGTAGATAAAAATGAAATAAGACTCTCCCTGGGTTCCTCTAGCCTAGGAACAATTCCAAGATGCTCCAGAGCCTTCACTGCTGAGGAGCTAGTGGTACAATAAGCCAGTGTTTAACTAGAGTCATATAAAAATTGAAGTCAGCCTCTGTCTCAAAAATCCTTTTCTTCTATAAAATAGCATTCCATTGATTTTTAATTAAAGAGTGATAGAGACAGAATTTCGATGTGCCTCAAGCAACATGATTACCCAAAAAGGATTAAGATGAAATGAGGCCAACACATACAGCCTACATAGAGCTATAAGAAATATAAATGAATAAGCCCACTTATAGCTGCTAGATTTGGGTGCAGTAACTTTAAAAGTAAGATATATATTTTAAGAGAGAATTTATAGAATTTTGCAATCACTTGGAAATGAAGGGTACAAGAAGTTGAAGGATCAAGAATACCTCTTGACTTTTGTTAATACTTGAGCAATTGGGTGGCCAGGGAATCATTTTCTGTGATAGAGAAGATTGGAGAAGGAATAGGTTTCTGAGGAAGAAAATCAAGAGTTCCATTTGGACATTTAAGTTGGAGGGGCCTTTGAAACATAAAAATAAAAATATCAAGAAGGTAGGAATGCCTAAGAGCCTTGTTGCTTCAGTCAAGTGCTTAGTTTCTTCGTCTATGTTATTAACTGGGGATAATAATAGTTCCTATTTTATTGAGTTCTTGTTGGGATTTGACAACTTTAATTTATAAAGCACTTATTCCCTGGCACAGAAGCAGCAATAGATGTTTTAATTAATAAATAAATTAATTAAATTAATGTTTTATTCTTTTCAAAGAAGAAAATTCTAGATTAGAGACTAAATATCTAGAAGTTTCCTGTATGTTGCTAGTATTTGAAAGTAAAAATGGCCTTGCTATATTGGAGTGTGAGAACAGGAGGACATGGAATAGGTGACTGGATCAGAAGTAGCCAGAGAGAGAAATCAAGATAGTTCGGAGTCATGTAATTCAAGAGGATAAAGTCCTGGAAGACGAAAGCCTTTGTCAACTGGGTTGAATGCCCTGGGAATGAGGCAGAAGAGAACTGCATTTGTCAGGAGCAGCAGACACTGTGAGGGCAGTATTCTTAGGAACTGGTAACTGTCTTCCTCTTGGCTTTTCTCTTATTGCTAAAGAAGAGTAGACTCCTAAGGATCAACAGACTCCCCCCTTTAACAATACTCTTTCTAATGTCTTGTTTGGCACCATATCAGAGAAAGGCTAGGGCAGCAATGTGAGATGGCTTTAACAAAGTCCTCAAACATGTGAGCTCCCCAGCTTTGAAAGAGCCCAGTGGATGAATTGGAACTTTGAGAGAACACATCCTCCGCAACATTTCCTTCTGGAATAAAGTCTCTTTGAAAGGAAACTGTGCTCTTTAATGCAGTCAGGTCCCCCACCCCAATTTCTAGCACTGAACATTTTCTGCAAGAAAGCCATTGCAGCATTCTTGGAGAGAAGCCAGCTTCTCTCAAAGCAAAATGCAAAAGAGCATCATTATCGTGAGAAAATGGAGTCTGCCACTTGGAAAATGCCTCTAAATATAGGTGTTCCAATACTGCCTTGGTATGCTTTGGAACTGAGTCCTTTCCTCAAATTAGTACTGGCTAGCAGCATTAGACAGGAGCAGTCATTACATTTTTTTCTTTTCAAATACCGTAGTTGTATTGGTGCCTGTGTCAAAATTGTTATTGATTTTGTTATTTTAATTTCCAGGATTATTCTGTCCTTGGTTACACTACTAGGGTGCCTTTCTGTGCTGAAGGCACCTCATAGTCTGGGTATGATACTTAAGAATTTGAGCTGACGGTGGTACTGTCAGCTGTTTTGTAGAGTGATATCCTGGACACCTTTGAAAATTTTTGCTTGGAGACCTCAATATGAGTTGCATAACTAGCATGAATTATTTGCAGCTCCAGAGAGTTGTAAACTAACAACAGCAGTTGAGAAATATTTTCATTCAGATCAAGTATCTTTGAGTAGAGATCTTTCATAATAAGTCAGATTCTCATTTATTTGGAATGATTTAGGTGTGGCTCTAAGTAAATGTAGAGGGATATTTTGGATATCTGTCCCCAAATTGCAATGTTCCAGTTACACTTAATCATTTTAAGTTTGCCTTCCTTAATATTGTAGATTTTATAAGTAATTCTAAAATTCCTAAAGTGATTCAATTGAAGAGTTGCCCTCCCTTTATAACATTCCAAATAATTTTTGTTTACTTCTTTTAGAGAATGTTTAAAAATCCTCCCTTTCAATTTCATTGAGAGACATTAAAGAACTAAAGGGTTTTTGCATGAGATCTTCTGATCTCACATAAAAGTGGGAAGCAAATGAAAATACAAGTAAAAAGAAGGTGTTTCTCTTCCCTCTTCCAAGTATCTTTTTCACCTAATAGCAGTTTTTCCCATATATCCAAATGCCTCTTGAGATGTATTAGGTTTAGGTAACTGCACTTTTTCTTAAAGATTTTACTGCATCAGTGTCTCAAGCATCGCCTAGAATCAGGCAAAGAAGCAACTTTGTTTGTTTGTTTGTTTTTGATGAAGAAGTTTATTTAAAAAGACATAAAGATGGAGCTTTGGGGCTGGGCACAGTGGCTAATGCCGGTAATCCTAGCACTTTTGCTAGCAGGAGTTGGAGGTTGTTATAAGGTAGACTGATATCATGGCACTGCAGCCCAGGCAGCAGGGTGAGACTGTCTCAAAAAAAAAAAAAAAAGAAAGAAAAATTAGCTTTAGACAAAGGAAAGGGCATGTGGAGACCCAGGGAAAATACAGCTATCAGCAAGCCTACAAAGTACAAGTTCATACTGCCTGCTTCCAAGAGAATTTTCATTCTTCACAACTACCTATGGTTGCAGTGCACCGATTCATACTGGTTTTAAATTAATTCTACAGGGAAGGATCCCAGACTTATTAGTGTTCATTTTCATCTAAGATCTTTTTTCTCTAATGTTCTTGGTCCCCTTTTAGTATATACAAATATCACGATGTTGATGCCCAAGAGAAAAGCCATTATCATGTCTCTACTGGTCATCGTGACCAGTGGGGCATGATTTTTATTTTTTTCCAAAGCCTCAAAAAATATACAACTAACATTTAAAAATAAAAGTAGAAGATAATTTCAAAAAACAGATCCTGCCAACTCTTAAGGACAATCGAAAAAGAAGAAATACTTCAAATTCATTCTACTTCATCTGGATATACCTGGTATTGAAATTGGAAAAAATATATTATTATAAAGGGACATTACAAACATAGTTCACTTATAAATGACGATGCAATATCCTAAACAACATATTAACAAGTTGAATTAGAAATTAGTGTTCAAATAATGTACTTTGGTCAAAACTAAATCCAACTTATGTGAGAATTAGTCACTATTTTCTTTTATCTTTTTTTTCTTTTCCTTTCCCCCACCCATTCCCTCTTTCTCTCTCTGTCTGCTCTCCCTTTCTCCCCCTCCCCACCAAGTCATTAATTGTCATTAATTGTCCTCATATCAAAGTTGAATACACAGGATTCATGCTTCTCCATTCCTGTGATGGCAAAGAAGCAACTTTTCAAAATCAAAGAATAAGAGAAAGATTGGATTAAAAATAAGATAAAACTATATGGAATAATATACTTTTACAAATAAAGAATGT